>VUQI01030553.1:0-12841 GCA_015106735.1 Paratilapia polleni
ATGTGTTCATACACCACTTGCATTTAATCATTAGTTATTAATAAATTCTGTCTTTCTCCCATAATGTATCTTTTGTCCTGTCTCCCTCTGCTCTCTTCTGTTTCCCCTTATCCCCAACCGGTTGCAGCAGATGGCTGCCCCTCCCTGAGCCTGGTTCTACCAGAGGTTTCTTCCTGTTAAAAGGGAGTTTTTCCTTCCCACTCTTGCCAAGTGCTTGCTCATAGGGGGTCGTCTGACTGTTGGGGTTTTCTGTCTAATATTGTAGGGTCTTTACCCAAAAATATAAAGCGCCTTGAGTCGACTGTTGTTGTGATTTGGCGCTATATAAATAAAATTGAATTGAATTGAATTTAATATTTTGAAGCTTGCACATGCCTGTAACTGTAAAACAATGTATTTTGAAACTTGGTTAGCCCCGGTCTGGGCAGAACATATGTGTGCTTAAAGAGGTGATGATAATGTTTAGGTTTTAGTCATGGCTGTGAGGACTCATACTGACTGGTCCTCTGTTTCTTCCTCCTTTCATCTTGTGATTCTGTAATTAGTTGATTGACCTCTGATGTCAGGGCCTAATTAGACATGGTAATTAAGGATTAAACAGGTCAGGAGGGAGGTGTGTGTGCATCTCTTTGTGTGTGTGTTGGGGTTGAAAAGGAGAGTCGGGGGTTTGCATGAAGTGGAACGATAAGGGATGTGAAGGGCAATATTTTGCTGCTAGTTTTAGGGGACAGGGAATTATTTGCGCTTCTTGGTAAGTAGCTGTTTGTACAATCAATGTAAGATGGATGCAAGACAAATGTAAAGAATGTTAATTAAAAAGTAGCACTGTCCTGAACCTCTACAATTGACATCAGCGAGCTGACTTAAGCAATACAGTAAAGAACTGCACTATATTTCTGGAGTAGTTTGAGAAGTGCTCAGCTGGCAAAATAGGTGGAGATGGGATGATGTCCCTCTGAGCAAATGTTACTAAACCCTTTATATTTGTCACTAGCACATTAGATAAGTAAATAGGAATAAACACTGTTAAATTGTACCTTGAAAGCAGCACTCAAATGTGATCTACTATTTAAATGAAAATAATTAAACTACATTTTATACAAAAGGAGTGGGTCACACAGACAATGTGGGAAAACAACTAGCACAATAGACCAGAACAGTGATTCAAGTAACAGCAATTACAAAACCACAATAGAATCCACAAAATGAGTTACCTCATGCATATCCCAAAAAGGAAAATGAGGAGGTAATAATAACAATAGAAAAATCCAAACAAAACACCCGCCAATAGCACAGGATATGGCAATTTTAAACAATTTCATAGACACACGTTGGACCTATTCTCACTAAATGTAATAAGGTGTTGCAATGCCATTTAGTGCTGGGATATCAAAGGACCTTACTAAAAGGGACAAAGGCACAGCATGTTTATTTGTATAGTTCGTTTAATGAAAAATGAATATCTGTGTTTTTTGTCATTCTGTGGACTTACCCCTTTGTTTCTTCCTACACTCGTTGTTCCCTTGCCTAATTTTTGTATCTACATAAGTACATTTTTTGGGTTAGTAGTACCCTCTTTTGTTTCCTAAACTTGCCAGTGTCTGTGGCTGCATTTGGGTTCTCTTCCACTTTGAACAAAACTTTAAAACACAAAAACATGAACTGACCAAAATGGATCCAATGGACAGTTTTGTTTTTTTGTTTTTTTCCCTAGTGGCACTTTCTTTGTTGGAAAGTATTGGGGCTTATAGTATTCTCAGAGTAAGGGACACACCCAGCCATCGTCCTGCCCTAAGGTCCCCAGGAGCCAACTCCTGGTAAGCTCTCCAGAAACAAACTGTGGCTTCCATGACATCATGGCTCAACATCATTCATCACTACTTCCCAGCTCCCCCGGCCAACGTCAACCCAACTCCTGGGTCAGTAAATCCCAAGTTACCTCCTGAGTCAACCATCAACCTTCCTGTTTCAGAATCCGTCCCGTGGGTTCCTTTACACCAAGCCCATGTACGTTCTATGATCAGTCAGTGCAAAGGCTGGTCCTGAGTCAGCCAATGCCACGCATGATCTTGAGTCTGTTCCTGTGTCAGCTGACACATCAGCTGGTTGACACCTGTCCTGTTTCTGGATCAGTTTCTCACTGATTCCTGAGTGTACATGTGGCTCTGTCAAGGCCAACCCCAAGGTCGTTTTGCAGATGGCCAAGGCTAAGACTGTCCCAGTCTAATGTTCGCCTATATCAGATTCAGTTGACCAATCCAAATTTCCAGTTTGTACAGTAGTTTGTAAATCAACCTTTTTTTAAGTACTAATTCTGGTGTTATGAATTAGCACTTTTTTAAAAAGTGCTAATTCATAACACCAGAGACCCCAGGTAAGTTAAATAACTACAGACAATATAAAGATACCTACCTATGACATTTGAGCAAGCACTTGGCAACAGTGGAGATATAAACCTAACTGTAACAGGAAAATTTTTTCAGCAGAACCAGGCAGAGGTAGGGGAACTAAGTGCCTCGAGTGTTTGAGGTGAGGGAAAAATAACAGCAGAAAAAAAGAACAATGAGAACTAACAAACAATGTCACAATAAAAACTCAGCAGATTAATGGTAACCACAGATCCAGCCCATTCTCATTTGCATGATTTCAAATACTGCCATTTTGTCAAAGCTAGCTTCTCAAAATTATAGAGAAGATGTCTCTCACTCTCACCCCATTACATATGGACAATTGTGAAGGACCCCTTCACAACATAAACCCTGCACAGGTCTTATGTCCATATGTGCAGGGTTTATGTTGTGAAGGGACATATGTTAACCCAAGCCACAATCTTTTCCTAGCCCAGTAGTTTTTGGTGCCTACATGAACCAGCGTGTCAAAGCGAAAGTAGAAAGCAAATAAAAACAAAACAAATCAATGAGTGAAAACCAAGGTAACAAAGTGAAAAAATAAAGATCCCTGGGACACAAACAATAGTCTCCCAGCTGACAAGTCAATCTACAACCAGTATAAGTATCCATTATACTTCTGGAAATACTGGGAACCAGAAGTAAGAGAGCACTCAGAGAGCAAAGTGCTCTGCTGGGACAATATGTTAAAATAAGGTCTTTAAGATATGATGGATGGGATTTTAAATTTGATTCTGGATTTAATGGCTGTCAGTGAAGGTAAGCTAATATAGGAGAAATATGAGCTCTCTACCTAGTTCCTGTCAGTACTCTCACTGGAACATTTTCGTTCAGCTGGAGTTTTCAGGAAGCTACTTGGACATCCTGATAGTAAGCATTTGCAATAGTCTGGCCTATAAGTAAGAAATGAGAAGACTTTTTTTTAAATTTCAGCACTACTTTAAGAAAGAATGTTCCTAATTTTGACAATATCACACTGGTGAAAGAAGGAAGTCGTAGAGAGTTGTTTCATGTTTGAGTTCTAGACTTAGACTCAAAGTAACCTTTCAAGGTTTAAACATTACTTAGTTGCTTGAAGACAATTTTCCAATTAATGTACATACAAATGGAAGGTTTGATAGATATTGGTCTGTGGTTTTTAACCAAAAATGTATCAGGATTATGAGATGAGATCATGAGATGAGGCTTGATGACTGCAGTGTAGGAAACCGCCTGCAGAACCTAGAAGAAATTCTTAATGCACGATATTCTCTATACCTTAGAAAAAGGGCCAAAACTTTCTCACCTTTCCTAATGTAAATAACCCTGATGAAGAGGCATTGGAAGCATTAGAAGTATGTTTTCTTCTCAAACTATGGTTTAACTTCTTTTACAGTCGCAGTAAAAACCACTTCAAAAGTCACATTTTTGTGAAGAGCCTCTGACCCCCTCATGGGGTCTTTAAATGATTTTCTTGGTAGATGCAATTCTAAACTCACCACTGCATTTATCAGCTGCTTTTGAGGTGATGGTTACTGCTTACTGACTTTTGGAAAATATTCTGTGGACCGACGAGACAAAAATTGAACTTTTTTGAAGGTTTTAGTCCCATTACATCTGGCATAAAACTAACACAGCATTTCATGAAAAGAACAGCATACCAACAGTCAAACATGGTGGTGGTAGTGTGATGGTCTGGGGCTGCTTTGACCTGGACGACTTGCCGTAATTGATGGAACCATGAATTCTGCTCTCTACCAGAAAATCCTGAAGGAGAATGTCTGGCCATCAGTTCATGCCCTGAAGCTCAAGTGCACTTGAGTTATGCAGCAGCACAATGATCCAAAACACACCAGCAAGTCCACCTCTGAATGGCTAAAAAAAAAAACAAAATGAAGGTTTTGAAGTGGTCTAGTCAAAGTCCAGACTTAAATTCAATTGAGATGCTTTGCCATAACCTTAAAGGCCATTCATGCTTGAAAACCCTCCAGTGTGGCTGAATTAAAAAAAATTCTGCAAAGAAGAGTCGGCCAAAATTCTTCCACAGCAATGTGAAAGATTCATTGCCAGTTATTGCAAATACTTGATTGCAGTTCTTGCTGCCAAAGGTGGCACATTAGGTTTAAGGGGCAAATACTTTTTCACATAGGGCCGGGTAGGTTTGGTTAGCTTTTTCCCCTTAATTAGTGAAATCATCATTTAAAAACTCCATTTTGTATTTACTCAGGTTATCTCTGTCTAATATTAAAACTTGTTTGATGATCTGAAACATGTAAGTGTGACAAATATGCAAAACACACATTCTCTAACTTGTATCAGATGCCTTCTTACCTCACCTGTATTTGTTAAGCTGACTTTCTCTCTTAGACTATGTCTCAGGACAGTGGTTTTACAGGGTATGCTTAATACGTCTGATTAGTGCTACACACCCCCATAATCAAATCAGTTTTTCAGCATATATGTTTTATTATTAATGGTGGTGCTTAATAATTCTAATCAACACCAAATTCCCCAAATTGATTTAATTTCCCTACAGCAGTTCTTAAGGCTTCAGGAAAAGCACCCAATGGCGCACGTTGACTGTATCCAGTAAATCTATCACTTAACATGACAAGCAACATTAACATTTTTTGTTAGTCTGAATATCCAAATTGTCATTACAGACATCAACAGACATCATTATTCCTTCAATGTAATTATTATTTTTTTATGCATAACAGTGAGGTTTTATGACTTATGCCTAATGTCTAATACTTCACATTTTGTCAATAAAGAAATCAAATGGATTTTTCAGTGGTAATGCAAACAAGACATTGTTGGAATTATGCTAGAGACACTAAGGCAGACAGGGCACAGGCAGTTTTTCATTTTATGGAGTGGGAGACTGAGTGTGCTGGCACCAGATTGGGTCCAGTGACAAGCAACCCCAGAACCAAGCTCAGAGGGGGAGCACATCTCTCACTGCTGCCCTGTGGGGGGTTGATATACTTTCTTCTCTTCTCCTTGTTTCTCTCTGTCTCTCAGTGGCTTGCTGTGTTGTTTTCAGAAAAATGTGTTATGCTGTCATTTGATGCATAGCATGAGACATGAAAGTAAAAGGGAAGACAGAGGGTGAAAAGAGGTTAGAGAAAGGAGCGTCAGTATGTAGTAGTACTATTAACCATATTGATCCATGAGCTATAAGAAGAAGGGGTGAAAGTCAAGGGGGAGTAAGACAGATGAGACGCATGACAGAAATGTAGAACAAAAAATGATATTCTCAGACAGAAATTCTACAGAGGAAAAAATCTACTGACAAATTAAGAATGAGGGTGGAATGGGTTCTGTAGATAATATTGGAGAGAAGAAGAGATGGTGGGTGATTAATATGCTGGTAAACCACTACGTTTCTCAGAGCTCCTTTGCAGAGTCCTTCACCACTACCAATTTACTCTCATGTAAACCATGCAGTCTGAAGGTAGGAAAGACAACACTGTAAGACAGAAGAGTAAAGTTTGAATCATGAAATAACAAGCTCCTCCTATGAAACAGATCAGAGATGCAAGTATGGAAATAGCTGATGATATGGCTTTAGTATACTGGAGTGAGGTGAGAATAGGATGACCTAGTTAGAAAAGAGTGACAGATAAAACAGAGGGAGGGAAAATGGAGGACAAATGAAAAAAACAAGCGAGCAATTGAGGAACAATTATTATGTTTACATGCAGCTTTTGTCCTGGTTATGTGTTGTGCATGGAAACATTATATGCTGGATTCAGAAACCTAAATATGCCACATGTTATACAGACATTATTTGTTGGCAAAGAAAGAAAGTGACTGAAATGCTGAGGAAATGCAACATTCAAAATATCATCAAAACCAGAAATAACTCAAATCCATGTAAATATGCACTTAATGTATTAGTCTATAGCTGTTACATCTCCCAAATGCTTTTATGATATGTTCATGATGTCTTATATATCTGGGGTTATTTGTAGCCTTAATGATGTTGCTTTTGTAGGTTTACAAGCTTCTACATGAATGCATTAAGATGACTGGATAATGTGTTGCTATTTTTAGAGCTGGATCATCTACAGAAATATAGTACAAGTCAGTTGACTTGAATAAGAAGTTCATGAAAGGCGAATGAGGAGCACACGTCAACAAAAGCAAGGAGAAAAAAAAAGTAAACTTAGTTTAAACAAGACAGATGAAGACAGAGTGTGTCCTTGTGCCTCTGACAGTGTGTGACTGAATTTCTTTTTGTGACAACTCTGTCATCCCTGGCCTTCCTGACACTGACTCTAAAAGACAGCCTAACTCAAGAGACTAGGTTGGATAGCATGCTGTATTGCATAGAGAAGTCAGGTCTATCTCTAAATTGTGCATATGTGTTAGCACTGTGATTTTATTTTATTTATTTATTTATTTTTTTAGATATTTGTCAGTTCATCTATTTCAGCTTGAACACACTGTCTGGAAAAACAAGTGTTCCACGGGCTGCACCAAACTCATACATATAAAAAGTAGGCAGTCACATTCGGTTTTAAAGCGGTACTTCAAACACTGCACACAATATTTCTCTGTTCTATCTTAGGAGATAAGCACTGAAGCTCCTTTGTTTGAGCATTTCTGATGCATGCAAATACTGAGAGCTGTGTGAGCATGGGTTCATCAGAAGAGAGGAAAAACTATCTTTTATCACACACACAAACAAACATGCACAAAAATGCACTTACATTCACACTACACGTGGGAGGCGTATATTTGAGATGAGAATTGCAATTAGGCAAAGCTTTGTAAGATTCTGTATTTGGCTGCGCATCTCCCCACAAAGGTGAGTGCTCACATCGCACCCCATTTCCCCTGCATTCCCTGCTGTGCATAGATGAGTGAAGCTGTCTTATGCTAGATACTTTCCCCTTAAGGCTGTTTCTATTTGGGGTGCTGAGGATAATGTTACACACTCCATTATTTTTACAGGCCTTAGGCATCTCCTTCAAATTCATTCACGAATATATTGACTTTCACTTTGCTGCATGATTGAGGCTTGTTTGCCTCACTGCCGGTAGATGACTCGGACAAGCAGACTGTAAAAGGGTGAGATAAGAAAAAACTCCAGCATGTACAAAGGTACTTGCTGAGCAATGCAGTTATTAACCTGCTGTGATTCTCTCTTTCCCATTATTATTATTATCTCAAGATATTTTTAGCATTAGTCACTCTCTGTTTCTTTCTCTCTCGTTGCACAGAATTGAAGACTTATGCAGATTACAGTAGAGAGAACAACATGTTTTCCACTGTAGCATAGCACCAAAAAGAGTAGAGAGCAAAACTGGATGTGCACAGTGAAAGGTGATTTGTTAATGGTGATATTAGTATACGATTTTTATATTTTAAATATAGACTGTGGGGCCAATAATACCCAAAATGTGTACCTATCCACACAGTTCATCTTAAAATTCAGTTTGCTTCCTAACTCTGGTCTCCTGCAATATTACATCATTTCTGCATCTCTACATGGGTTCTGTGTATGTGAAGATATGTGGGGGGCAGAAAGAAGAGTTTCTTTAATGTGAATTGCCACTCAGTTTGTACTTTCTGAGTATTCCTCCAACCAACTCAAAAATGGCAGAGAGAAAGAGACAGATCACCCACATATCCAAACCAGCCTTCTACATTTTGCTGCCTACATACACTTGGGTAGCAATGGCAAAAAATAAAATAAAAATAAAATAAAAAATAAAAAAAATAAACCTGACACATCTTCCAGCTCCTTTGAGGAAATCCCAAGCTATTCAGGACAGATGGGATATGTAAGCCGGTTAGCATGTTCTGTCTGTCCAGGGTTTTCTCTGAACTGTGTGTGCCCAGAATACTATTAAAAAAAAGAGAGACAGATTGGAGACATGTTGATGAGAATTAAACTAACTCTTTTTGATGCAAAGGGAGAACATCTTAACCACAGTTTCCTTCGAATAAAGAAATTAAACTTATTTTAGCTTCTTGTATATATCAAGCATGGGGTTTCCAGATGTAGTCCTCTAATCTCTGCAAGCCAACAATAGATGCCAAAAGGCCAAATAAAAGTCGGGAAAAATATTTGATTCTTGCTTTTTACTACTACATACTCTATAGTGCATGTAATTTGCTCTCTGGCAGAGCCAGAGTGTGAATGTGTCTTAAATAAATGATTTTGCCTATGTTAGTTTATGCTGCATTATTATGTATTCATTAAAGCACATGTTCTTAATTATAGGGATGTTAACAAACATGTTTTACCTGCTGGTGAGTGAATTGTCCCTGGACACTCATTTCCTTATGGGGAGGCAAATGCAAATATGTCTCTGCTCGTGCACTGTGACACTGTCATCATTAGTCACATTTATTCATTGTGACACCGAAACCTCTGTTACATCAAGTACTGTGGCCCTTATACCCTTGGGTAATGACTAATTCTGCTAATGATGAGTGAAATGCACAGATACGGTTAAGTTAATGTGTCGAAGAGTGACACGTTGAATGCAAACTGAGCAACTGAGAGGTAAAGGAACCTCAGCTGTTATTAGATGTAGGGTTTGTGTATACATGCATAATATATAGTTCTCGTTAATGAAATCAACTCAGTTTCCTACAGCAGAATGTCATCAACTCATGGAGGATATATCACTGACATCGATTAAATTAACAATAACAGATGGAAACTAATAATATCAAATTATGTTTTAGCATAATCCAACAAAGACGTAGTGCTAAACATGCAGCACTGGCACTGCTTAAAGATTTCTTTCTCTGTTTAAGTCTGATTGAATGCCTTGTAAATTAAGGTTTTGCATGAGTTTACATCTGCCTGCCTTCCTGGGTGTTGAACTGTTCCTTCTGCTATATCCTTTTCATCACTCCCACCAACCAACAGTGATCTTCTTGCCCGTCTTCTCTCAGCCAGTCAATCTCTTATCCACCATTGTTGAAGAGCCATTGTTGTTTTGTCATTCTTCCTTTCAGACAGTCTTTTGTACAATCCTCATCTTCCCCATCTCCACCCTCATCCTGGATGTTCAGAAAGTCTCATTCAAAGTCTTCACCAGCCATCTGCTAACTCTGCTCTACCAACACCAGCAGCAGCATCTACATCCAGGGTCCCATACTATTTCCTACCACCATTCAGGACACTGCTCTGCTCATCACAGTAATTGCCATAATATGTTTGTTTCTCAAACTCTGTACTACTGTATATCAATAAATAATAGTCTTTACTTGCAAATGATCTCTTCTTATTGAATAGTTCAGTGGATGGGCGGGTGTATTGAAAACTTTTTCTGTTACTTGTTGTGATTCAAGATGTATTTTTATCTTTCTGTCTGCTTATCCTTGTTTTTTTCTCTGCACTCCCACTTGTTAGCACTGTTATGTAACAGCTGGCATAGTTAATGATGGGAATGCATTAACACTGTGACACAGTTCTGCAGCAAATATGAAAGAGAAATGTATAGTATCAGAGCCAGTTCTCAGTTATGGCAGGTTAATTTGCTTGATTGGCATGATCTCATTCAAATGTCTCTGAAGGTTCCAGCTGCTTGTGATATCTTGGGTTATGTTCTTGAGCAATACAGCAGATCTCCACTAGGTTTAAGAGGGCTGTTCTCAGGGTACTTACAGAAAGCAGGCCTTCACTGTAAGCTGTCACTGCCATATGCTTACCCACTCCATTTCATCTTTTTTACAGTGGGAAGGTTGAGGGAAAGCCGAATTTACTATTTCCTAAGGCACTGTTGGTATGGGGGACAGGTGTCTTAAGATGTGGTAACCCTGGCAATACTGTACTAATTTGGTGCATGTCCAGGAAATTAAAGGAGGACATATTAGGAGTAGGTGACAAGAATAACAACACCTCCTGTCACAAGGCTGTTGTCAGTAATTTGCAGTAGATGCAGAGCATTTATTTTCACCCGAAGGTTGACAGGTGGATGCACGTGTCTTTAGATATCACATCAAAGTTCATACCAAAGACCATTGCTCTCACCTTATCCTTCCTGACTGGTTTTTCTCTAGGTTTTGCTAGTGTCTTTGTCACTACCTGCAGATAGTACCTGCAGACTATTCAGGTTGCACAGGTAGTCCAGCTCCTCCAGGGTGGGATATGCATACATGTCATCACAAGAAGGTTTGCTGTGTCTCCCAGTACAGTCAGAGAGTGTGGAGGAGATACCAGAAGACAGGCCGTTACATGAGGAGAGCTGGACAGAGCTGTAGAAGGGCATCAACCCACTAGCAGGATGGGTATCTGCTCCTTTGTGCGAGGAGATACAAAAGGAGCACTGCCAGAGCCCTACAAAATGACCTCCAGCTGTCCTCATGCGCATGAGGGTGGCATGAGGACCACTTGTCCTTTAGTGTTCTCTTCACAGATGAGAGCAGGTTCACACCGAGGAGATGTGACAGGCATCAAAGAGCGTGGAAACACCGTGGCAAACTTTATGCTGCCTGCAGCGTCATCCAGCATGTGGCAGTGGGTCAATTATGGTATAGGGAGGCATATCCTTGGAGGTTCGCACAAACCTCTATATGCAAGCCAACTATTCCCTGACTGGTGTTAGGTTCTGTATGGGGATGAAATCCTCAGATCTACTGTCAGAACTCGTGCGGGTGCAGTGGGCCCTGGGTTCCTCCTGGTGTAGGACAATGCCGTGCCTCATGTGGCAAGACTGTGTAGGCAGTTCCTGGATGATGCCATTGAATGGCCCTCACATTCCCCAGATCTGAATCCAATTGAGAACCTCTAGAACGTTATGTGTCAGTCCATCCGATACTACCAAATAGTGCCACAGACTGTCCAGTAGCTCACTGATGCCCTGATCCAGATCTGGGAGGAGCTCCCTCAGGACACCATGCACCATCTCATCAAGAGAATGCCCAGAGGGCTGGGAGTACATACAGCCACATGGGGGTCATGCACACTAGTGAGCCACATTATGATGCAAGTTTGCAAGTTCAGTCTGTGATTTTGGTTTTTTAACTTTGACTTTTAGTGTGATTTTGAATCCAGCGCTCAAAGGGTTGATTATTATGGTTTCCACTGACCGCCGTTACGTCATTTTGCTCTCAGTGAATTACACAGCGTATAACAGTAAAGATTTTCAACTTGAATATTTAGTTGATTAAGATTCAATGTGTGATTTAAGTGTTCCCATAATTTTTTTTGAGGAGTGTAGTTAGATGTGTGTAACTGTAATCTAATACAGCCTCCTTTCATATTGCAGGACCTCTTATTCAGAGCAGCAGTCCCCTGAGAATAACAGGCAAACGGAGCATGAAGGGAAGGCGAGGTCTGGACCAGGGGAAGATAGCATGACTGTCTGACAGGATGTGCTTAGTTACACACTCTCTGTTCCTACAGGCCACACAGCCCACCAAGGCCACACATGGGAGAAAAGAGGATGGAAGAGGCTAGAGGAGGTGTGAGTTTGTGTGTGCCTGACGCAAGAAGAGATATATCGTCCCCTTCTTTTGCCTGGAGTGATTCTGGTACGTATCCAAGATGCCAGTAGCAGTGACAGCATCATCAACAAAATGGAGCTGTGGCACACACACACACACACACACACACACACACACACACACACAAACACACACACACACACACACACACACACACACATACTGCTGCTAAGCCACTTGAGAAAAACATTCCAAATGTGTTTAGAAAACTGCTCTGCCCCAGGAGAGAAAATCACTTTTTCCCCTTTTGTCACAAACAAACAAATAAACAGCTACACACTTTCCATCCCCACTCCATAATGTCAAGATTCCCTCTTGGTAGAGCAGCAAGTCCAGCATGAAAAAGTCTGATTTTAGGAGGAAAGTTTTCCTGCCCTCTGTGTCTATGGGCTATTAAGTCAATTACAGCCAAATGAAACTAAGTGGGCCAGGCTTAACAGAGTGTCAGATTGCTCCTGAAGGTCGCACAACACTTGGAGTGAGTGGCCTCTCTCTGTAAATCCCTCCGGTCTGATATGTTGCTTGTTGGGATTCTAGATCAGCACACCTGTTTATTTGATGAAGCTATTTCCCTGTAAAGGAAGGCTTTAAATGTCTGGGCATTTGCCCAGTTTACATTTATGGGCCATCTCTCACTTTCATCTCTCTTTCTCTCTCATTTCTTCTTCATTTCCCAAGTGGGTGATTCAGTACTGTGAGCAGCAGACATTTTTCACTCTTGAAACCACCAGAAAATAGCAACCCAGTGTGAATAAGGCCCAAATAAGAAGAAGTCCGAAGGTGTGAGAACAAAAGTGGAGATGCTGGCGTAAGAAATAATGAGAGATATAATGAAAAATCGAATACCTGTTTGATTCAGCTGCTAGTAATAACACCCAGACTGTAATGAGTTTATTTGTTTCAGGATTTTCAATATTTTGAACCATAAAGCACAATCGATTAAAAAAAAAAAAAAAAAAAAAAAAGCTTTTTATCTG
>VUQI01030554.1:0-14829 GCA_015106735.1 Paratilapia polleni
ATGAGAATGACTAGCAACTCTTTTGTTTTTCTTTAGCTTTGTCCTCCAGGAATTAAGAGGTCTCAGAATTTGTTGGCACCTTGAGATGGAGTGGCCAAAAGCATATAATAGGGCTGCTGACCTAGCAGTCAGTCCCTTTCATTGCACTGAGCTGCACATGATACCACTGATGTCAATATATTTGACCATATTTTTTTCTGCTTACTTTAGTATACCCATTTGGCACATTTTGTTATGTGAGGATTCCCCTTTATTTTCAAGTCTTGAGTCAGGTTTGTAATAAATGGGGGCTTGTCCAGGATTTGGTCTCAGGTCCTCTCAGGGAGTTTTTACACCTATAGGTCTTTTACTCTGGTCCAAGTCAGTTGAATTTGCAAACTTGTAGCCGTTTCCTGGGGTTTGGTTTCTTTTCACACAAAACTTCAAGTGAACCAAACTGTGCAACTACAAACCATGTGAAAACATTAAGTCTGCTTATTGGCCAGACAAGTCTGTGATGGCAGCAACAAAAGTAAATACAGGAAGATGGTGCTGTGTTCTGGACTAGTTGATCACATGGAGAACTTACTCCCAGCATTCATATTTATTTTTACAGTTTGTCCTCTGCACGTCTATGGTACTCTGCCACATCCCAGAATGCAAAACATACCTTGCTACAGGAAAGCATTTAGCTCAAACTTTCAGCGTACACCTGGAAGTTGGGTCAGATTACATTTTCACCATAAACGCTCTGGAGCTCGTTTGGAACTGGACAGAGACCCTTTGGCATCATGTTTGGCTTGTATGTTATCAGCATTTAATCCTTATCCAATAAACTAATCAGAACCATCTTGATGACATGAACTCTGACAGACTGATAACACTGTAATCTTTACCATCTACCATCCAGCTTCATCAAGGCAATAAATCACGTGCTTACCATATTCAAGAGAAATTTATGCTTACGATAAAAAGAAAGTATCTAAGATTGGCCCTAACAGCTGGGATCATCAAGGCTTATTCTGTGAAAAATGCATGAGAACTTCAGTAATTTTATTACCTGAAACTTTCAGACCCCTCTGAAAAACCTCGTAGAGAGTCTTTGCATCTTTGTGGTTGTATGACATCAGGTTGTTGTTATCCTCCAATAACGCAGATTTTCTTGCACCATCCTGAGGATTTCAAACAGAAGCACTGTAAGAATCATCAGCAGATTCTGCACCGATTGAGCAGTCTGCCATATTTGACAATATTTGATAACTTGCCACTTTTTACCTTAACACCCAGAGTTTGGCAGTTGAGGTCAGTGGGTGACCGGATGGGACTGGGTAGAGTGTTCAAGTAAAAGAGGGTGGCAGCTGCCAGGGCAAAGAGGGAGACAATGATAGGGGTAGGGAGTGGGGAGAACAGTAACTGGAAGATGTAGTCCATGGTGGAGAGCCTGCAGGGATGCAGAAAAATGTTAGGATATATGAAGATTTAGTCCTTCAGTTCTTTAACACTGGGTCAAATGTAAATCAACTTCAGTTAAAAACTAAGCCATATATGCAACATACTCTATATCATTATGATGCAACTGAGCTCTTCAACACTGTTCTTGGTATTGTAAAATCCAGCTCAAAGTCAACATGAATTGTGCAACAATTATCCTAATCACTCAAGATAGAGCCCAACCCATAAAAAAGGTCAGAAGAGCATTCCAGTCCATACAGTATGGATTTAATTTGGGTACTGACAGTAACTGCTGCACAGTATTTACAAACACTAGAAATTAGCAGAACATATACAAAGACATGTCTAAAGGGGTTTGAATTGCCTTTTTTCTTTAAGCATAAAATAAAGTTTTCTTGATCTTTGAGACAAACTTGTATCCCATTTTTGAACTACAGTTAAGTTAAATAATAATTGAGAGAACATAAGACTGGGAACAGGCATGCAGCTGCATTTAAAGATAGATATTTTGCCTTTTGTACAACCCTTTTGTTGACTGGGCCTTCTAAAAGCAGTGTTTGTTTGTATAGGAATTAACCAACACAATAAGAAAATGTTACGGGTTCTCCTACCTGCTGCCAGTCCTTAGAGGTGTGTGGCGTGCGTGTGCAGCAGATCCTCTGCCTCTGCTTTGAAGGGCAACACAGAGAATGAGAACTCATAAAAATAGTGAGAGACTTCAAAACCTTTGAACCTTGACCACCATCACTTGCACTGATAAAAGAACATGAGCACAGAGATCAAAACCTGGGTTGGATGTTAGAGTATTAAAGTTTACATTGTGCAATTTATTAAACTGCTTGTTAACTGTCAGCTCTTACAACAAAGACTTTGATTTCACTCCAGATAGATAAACAGTTTTATCTGTGGCAATCTGAGGAAGTCCAAGATGCTGCACTTGATGAAAGGTCAATATTCTTATCTCCTGTTTATCATGTTCAAATTCCCTACATTTTAAAAAGAGAAGGCAAAATAGAAACATCAAAATTCAAAAGTTTTTATTCTTTTATGCATTTAGAACCACAAGGTCAGCTCGCATATTGTCAAACAGTGCCTTCTTTTCTCTTTCAAAAAGAGTATGAGCTGTATTACACACTGTCAAAATCAGGAAAGAGATAAAGTGAAGTTGCACCCCACATTTGTCTATGTTAAAGTAAGACAGGCAATGCAACAGTGGAAACAGATTGCATTTTCAAAATATTGGTGAAATGAACAAAACAACAAACAGCAATACCAAATGTCACACTAGACCAATAAGGCCAAAACAACAAATTTGTTAAGTTATTAGTGCATTTAATAGTGCATTTTGTGGCTTATTAAACTTTTATCTGTAAGAGAATGACAGGTATACAGAACACAGTTTGGCAAACACAATCCCCACTCTGAGCTTTGTGTATTCACTTAAAGTAAGAAATACAGTGCTGACCTTCCAACAGGTTTCTTTGTGTGAATGAGTTAATTTTGTTGACAGTGAGATGAAGGGAAAAGGTTCATTAAAGGTTACCTGGTGGGATTAGCAGCAGTAGTTGGGGACCAGGCTGAGCTGGCTGATCCCCTGGGGAAAAAAGCAGCTGAAGCAAGCAACACCACTAATGTACAATCTGCCCACCTGCGGTCATTAGCACCTTAAACTGCACACAGGTGTGAAAACTCCTCTGCACCAAGCAAGGCTCGACCTGCCTCATTTGGTCCCTGCAGCCCTGCAGGAGCAGACAACACACCCGGGAGAAGTTTTCACTTTTCATTTCCCCCCCAAAAAAAATTTGCAATGAATTTAGCCCACATTCTTTAAATAGACTTGTCCTCTTTTTCTCTCCCTGTTTTATGTGTTTAAGTGTAAGTGTGCCTCTGTTAAAGGTAACACAGATTGGGATGAACTTTGACACTGGATTTATGATTGTGAGTGATAGCTAAAAATGCACATATAAATGCAGCACCTGTGGAATTTATTGAGCCATTGTTCTTAAAATCGAATCAAAGACTTATCTACTTGTTATTAAATAAAATCAAAAATTCATCTTTGGATAAAGGTGATGTCTTATTTTGGGTTTTTGACAGTTACTGAATATTTGCTGGGTAAAAATATGAGCTTCATGGATGCAAAATAAAGGAAAGAAAATCCCATAAATTCTACTTTTTATTGTAATGGTTTATGCACTGAGACTAGCTGACCTTAAGAGTAACTAAAAGTGATTCTGAATAGAGGATACAGGATTAAACCATTAAAAACAATAGTAAACACTTCCTCTCTGCACCACCCCCTCTCCTCCATATATTTACATTTTCTCCTCCCTAACCAAATGTCCAGCATCACCAGTGAAGCTGAGTATTTAAGTCCTGTAACATGAAGCCACTAAGAGGATGAGAATAATGTTGAGGGGGGTATATTGTTGTGGCATAAGCCCCATATTTGTGCTTCCCTTCACACTTGTGTTAACTGCTGCCACTGTCATTAACAACGGCACCAATGGGTCTCAACCTCACAAGCTGCTCATTGGTTTCCAGGCTCCCTGGAACATGACCTTCCCCTTCAGCGCCCTGCGGCTGGGCTCAGCCATACAGATAGCCGTGGAGAAGGTGAACACCAACCCCTCCTTCCTGGGAAACATAAGTCTGGATTTTGTGTACAAGGACACCGACTGTAGTCCCAAAGAGTCCCTGGGAGGATTTATTCACCAGGTGTGGAAGGAAAAGGTGTCTGCGCTCTTCGGTCCGGCGTGTCCTGAAGAAGCCGAGGTATGATTCATGTGAAATCAATGTTTTTGGTGAAGCCTCATTCATATAAATGACAGGGACAAAATAATAGAAGCATCTATTATCAGCTGATTTGAAATTAGTTGTTGCTGATTTTATTTGGCTTTATATGTCTTCAGCAGCATTAATATAAACTACATTTAATTAAGTTCCTGAGTACAGTTTTCAAGTACTTAGCACAGCAATAAATATAAACTAACAAATATAGACACTGCGGTTTTTACTCTGCTGTATTTACCTGCTTTATATAAATGTATTGCAATATAATATTATAATATAGTTGATACTTTTGAGATTTTGCCTAAGTTAAGAACACAATGTATGAACAATATTTAAAATATAAGAGCATATAAAGTTTGGTTCTTTTGATGCATTGTCAATCATTTTAAAAGTATATAAAACACTGCAACTGAACAGTATTACTTAGACTGATTTTAAATGACTGTAATTTAGCTGTACTTATTCTAACAGTTCTTGGTATTGTACAGTGTTACTTTTATTTAAGTAAAGAATCAGAATACTTTTCACATCTCGTTTAAGTGGTGCATATTTATGTAAAGGGCCATTCAGGGCAGGGGTGTCAAACATATAGCCTGTGGGCCAGAACTGGCCCCCCACACAGTCTAATACAGGCCATGGGAATTCTCTGCAAAGTGTAAGAATTGCTCTGTATTTTGCACCAGGAAGTGTTGTGTTGCAAAAATGGATCAAAACATCAAAGCAGTTTGTTAAATTAATCCGAGTCCAAGGTCTAATTTTAGTCAGTTTTACAGCCTTCTTATTAACAAGACTAACCTGGCATACCAAACCAAAGTGATTTGTGCTGACGATCTCACTGTATTGACAGTAGACTGATTGAATGTGAAAAACCGGTGACCCCCCCCTTATTTAGGGGCTAGTTTATGTTAAAAATCTCTTGGTATTACTGCAAAAATATATTCCAGTGGAATAAAAACAATTTGTATTTTTAAGGCTTTAAACTTTTCCTTTTAAAGTAACTATAAATCCAAAACTTGTTCTCTCCTTTTCTGACAAACCAGACCTTTTTGTGTTTTTTTAATATTACTTCACATTATAATTGCTTTCCAGGTCACTGGTCTGATTGCATCAAAATGGAACATCCCAATGTTTGGCTTTGTGGGACAATCCTCCAAAATGGATAACAGAGACATCTACGATTCCTACATCACAGTAATGCCCCCTCTTAAAAGAAGCGCAGAGGTCCTGGTGAAGACCCTGGAGTTCTTCGGGTGGAGTCACGTGGCTTTGATCGGAGGGGGATTAGACTCGAACACTTGGGACAAGGTTGACACTTTGTGGAAAGCGGTTGAGAATCCACTGAGAGACAAATTCAAGCTGACTGCAGCAGTTAAATTTGACACCAGCAATCCCCAGTTAGTTCATCAAAATGTCAGGTACATCTCAAAGGTTGCCAGAGGTAAGAGAAGTGTCTATGAGCACTTTGTGGCAAACTATGAAACCCCATTGGTGCCTGCCATCTGTTTCTGTTTAACATTTTGTTTGCTCTCTCCCATAGTTTGTCCCCTGTCATCTCTCTGCTCTTCTTTTCTGTTGTCTTTTTCCACTCATCCCATAACCTGAGCCTGGTTCTGCTGGAGGTCTCTTTCTGTCAAAAGGGTGTTCTTACTCCCCACTATCACCTAGTGCTTCCTCATAGGGAATCTCTGTGATTCTCCCTCTAATATTGGAGGGTCTTTACCTTACAATTAAAAGCACCTTGCTGACTGTTTTTGTGAACTTATTATATGTTATATATACAAAATATAATTGAATTACAATTTCTTTATTGTGGTGCTAACAGTTATTGTGGTGCTAACGAACAAAGAGGATGCTATGGCTCTATTGCTGGAGGCTGAGAGTCAGGGTCTGATGAATGGCGACTACATGTTCCTCCTGGTACAACATTTTGAGGTCAGTAGCAATGTGGTGAGTAAAACTTTTACAACACAGTAACACAAGTATTATGTAAATCAGAAAGAAGTGGGGACACCAGAACAAAGCAGCCTGATAAGACAGAAGAGAGGTAAGCTTTAATTAAATTGTTTATGTGCTGGGACTATTCCTTGTAAAACAAAAGTCAGGAACATTCATTGTGCACAGCGTCCTGAAATTTTTTAATTAACATGTTGGGATTTATACTGTCACAGATTCTAAAACCAAAATCTATGTTTGCAGGAGCCCCAGAAAGCCAGTTTTAGTTTTGCAATGACTCTGGAGTTGGAAATGTTGTCCTTATTTATCAGAAAAACCATGGTAAAGAAAAATTTTAGGCACACGCTATCTAACATTAAAGGCTCGAGTATTGTTTTAGTGCATATTGTGCCTACATGGTTGACATAAATTGATTCATGGATAACACATGCAGACAGGGGAATGATTCTTTCTTGGGGTGACGAGGTCCCAGGTCCGGAGCCCAGATAAGCGCCCATTTATGTTACAACCCGACTCACAAGCCGAGTTTATAAAAACATGGATTTTATTTCAATTACTAGATAACTTAAAATTTAGAGGTAAAGTGCATAAATGCAACAAGGAGAGCAAAGTCTAACAAGAAGAAGAAGAAGTAGGGTCCTTCCCAAGCCAACCTATACATGCCTTCATCCACACCTTATCAGGGTTGAACAACCCTTGCACTGCCACTGCAAAGCCAGTAGGGGTTGCATAGGGGTGTAATAACATATATCTACATAGGGGTGTGTACATACAATGAGTGTGGAGAGATTTATTAGTATTTTATGAAATTCACTGCTTTTATTTTTATTTTATTGTAAATGTCCTGATTATTTGGTCATTTGTATGTAAAGCACTTAGTGTTGCATGAACTGTGCTATAAAAGTAATATTTGCTACTGTCTGGCCCTAGAGTAAGTTAATCCAACTCTGTGCACAAAGAAATGCTGAAGTGAAGACATGTTTTCAACATGCAGCTCCCCATGATATCACAAATAAACATTTTTACATTGTGGTGAAACAAGCAAAAGACAACGTGGTGTACTGTGGATGTTGATCTCTTTGGCAACCAAAGAGCTACCAGAAACTTGTGCAGATGTTTATAATGTTCAAAGGACAGACTAAAATAATGTGAACCAGGCCTTTAATGCATCATAGTTGATGTTTTACTAACAACTTTCTCAGTGTGCATATGCTGTGGAACTTGTTGTTATTCAGATAACGTCCATCTTCCAGACTGAATTAAATCTTTATGACCCATCAATATTGATCAAAGCTGTTTATGCATCTACTGACTCATGTATTATGTTAATCTTTATTTCCTGAGCAGGATAACTTGTGGAAAAATGCCATGAACAGCAGGATAAACCAGGTTGCCATAAGAGCTTTTGACATGGTCTTCATCATTGCCCAGAAATCCTACGAGGGCTACGAGTATTATGACTTCTTTGAGCAAGTTTTTGAAAGACTAAAAGGAGATCCATTTCGGAGTAACCTGACATCTGAAAAGGAGGCAAGTAGGCACAGGTGACAAAATATAAAAGTATACATTTTTAAAATGGATAACACTGAACTTTTTGCACTCAAAGGTGCAAAAAAGTAGCGAATGCATTTTAATGACTCAAATGATTTAATCTATTTCAGGTTAGCCCATACTCTGCCTATCTGCATGATGCTGTGCTTTTTTATGCGATGGCACTGAAGGAAGTCCTGAAAAATGGCAAAGATCCTCAGGATGGCCATCAGCTGCTACAAATACTGAAAAACAGACACAACTTTCGATTTTATGGTAGCTACACAGATCAATACCTGTATCTTCTTATTCACTCTGTGTTAAGTGCAAATACCTTTTTCTTGGTTTTCCTTTGTAATCTTCAGTGAAAGAAATTCTAGACTTGTATAGAATCCTAATAGTTTGTTTAGTTTATTTTGGTTTTATAAATGTTTGCAATGCTGATGGTCTGCTGAAGGCTCTGAAATTTATGGCTCTTAATGCATTTTGAATAATTCAGTGCATATTTTTTAAGCAACAAACCTCAGCATGTCAAATACACACTCTGTAACATCCCCACTGCACAGCTGCTTTATATAAACATTTAAAGAGGACTTCACTGATTCAACACTTAAAATGTAAGCTGTGGGAAGTTTGATGAATTGTCTCAGGTGACACCTTAAAATGAGCCTGTCCAATCCCTGGTCTACATTAGCCCCTTCTAGAAAATCTGTTACGAAACAGTTTTTGGTCAAGCTGCTTTGTGGGTAACGTAGGCACTGGACTTTGACAAGGAAGGGGAATGCTAGCAATAATAAAGAAGATATTTCTGTATATGCTACTTTTGGTCCTTTAAAATGCAGCTTATCAACAGTCCAACAGTGTTACACATCTACAAAGCAACTCGTTAAACCTCTTCTAAAGATGAATTGAATTGCACTGTAACTGTAAATGCATTTTCATCAGACAATTCATGTTATAAATGCTTTATTACAGCAGAAAACTGTAGAAAGAGTTTAGCATTTAAGCTCCAAGCACATCACTCCCCTTAAATGTTACATTTAGAAATAAGGGAGTAATGCGTAATTATTCCCTCATAACCAAGAGGTAGATGTTGTGGTGGTGGAAGGGTTGAAAAAGCAGGCGGCAAAGAAATGTCTAAACAGGCCACCAAATTGGCAGAGCGTTTGATATATGTGAGAAAACCAGCCTTCTAAATGCTGTCTTGATCAGATTTGAATAGGTCAACATTTCCATTGATTCTCCCATTTAAATTACCAAGTATGTGTTCTGAACGGTTTCATTAGCAAAAGACAAAGTTCTATTTCTTCCTTATCTCTACAAAAGTGAGACAGTTAAACCTTTGGCATTTTGCCATGTCTTTATTTGAAATTAATTCCATCTCTAGACATAGATTAGATCACAGATTTCTCAAGTCAAATCTATCTGCAGGGAAAGCAAAGTATGTTGGGGTGAACCCAATTTTTAGGCTGTAGTTACACCAACAAACTCTCTACCAAAATAATGGAACTCATGGCTAAAACATAATTTTCAGTGACACTTTTATTTACTATTACCTTTTCATTACAGGAGCCTCTGGATTAGTCCACTTTGATAAAGATGGACAGAGAAATTTGGACTATTCCATTTATGACCTCCAGCATACAGGTGACATCACCAAGTTTGTGCCCATTCTCCATTTTGACAGTCACACCAAAAATGTCAGGTACCAAACTGTTTTATATCACATCTGATTGATTATAATTTTCTGTCACCAAAAACACAATATAGAAATGTTACTTATGTAAAATTTGCTATTTCAGACCGACTTCAATGTTTACATCTGTGGTGTGGCCCAAAGGAAGACCTCCCTCTGATGTGCCAGAATGTGGCTTCAACAACGAAATCTGTGAATGGCTGACTAATGGTAAGGGGAAAAAAAGTCTTTATGAAACTAGTAACAGTTATCTCAGTTTTTATTTCAGTCAGGGCCACTGTAGTCAAAAGAGGTTGATGTTTTCATCTGCTAACTGGTCCTTCCACATGCATATCTGAAAGGTGGAGGTGGAGAGAGCAGCAGCAATACCCCAGCACAGGGCAGTGCAGGTATCAAATACAACAGATAGGACATTAATTAAGGCAGATACAGCATGAAATGTAGTGGCTACTAGATTGCAAAGTGGCTTGCAGATCTGCAGCAACCTAAAGCACAAACTATATGAAATCTGCCAAGTGGATGCGCAGAAAGGTATCAACGGATGTTGAGATCAGCTGGTGTGCTGGACTGCAGCTCAGCTTGACTTTGTGGCCTGCCTGAAGTAATGCTTTACTCAATTTTTCCTTTCAGACCACTAGCACTTTATTTTGAGCCTTTTTAAAGAAACTTTCATGCCAGATTAACCACCATTATAATTTATTATTCTCATTGGACACAGATATTGCCCTGCTGGCTCTTCTTGTGACCTTCCCTGTTATTGGTGTGCTGTCAGTTCTGTGCATCGGGGTCCTCATGCTGCAGAAGTTACGACTCCAGACAAGGCTGGATGACTCCTACTGGTGGATGATTGACTACAATGACATCACCATCATCAGGGAGCCTACCGTATGAGCACTCAATAGGTGTTGTCAAGTCGAAGAATGAGAAGTGCATGAGTATGAGTTTTCACATTTTGTATGTTTTTCTCCTCCAGGGAATTCAGGGTATGTCTCTAAGCAATTCAGGTACTCAGATTGGGAGCGGTAGTTCTCAGGCCAGTTTGTCTACCAGCAGCTACGACCTGAGGGACAAAGCAGGCAAAGAACATATCTACACCACCATAGGTCTCTACCAGGTACCAGTTTTATTTTGATTGAGGTTAAAAGTAGGGAACAGTCTAATCTGCTTTTTCCGTTATGAAACTTAAGGCCCCGCAACTTAAGATATAGCAATCGTCATGGGTTGTGGTCTTCTTTTATTTTTTTTTTCGCTGCATTCCCAGAGTTCCTGAAATTCTGGCATTCCAACTAAATGTATTTTGAGGAGGACAGAGTACCTGATATGTTTGGTTTACAACATGCTATACAGAAGTGATAAACATCAGGGGATGTTTTAGATAAGCACAGAGGGAAGATTTCTGGTGTGCATCAGCTCCAGTGCTTCTTATACACTATATTGCCAAAAGCTCGTCTACCTTCACACACATGTGAACAAGTCTCCAAGGAAAGCTCATAAAGGATTTTCTCAGTTTGTTTGCCATCACTTCATCTTCTAGTTTTAGACAAAAATTTAAGGAGCAGCAAAAGTTTTGACTTTAAGACATGTATATTTCCAATGTTATTTGTGAATTTCATATAGGGAAATCAAGTGGCCATCAAGTACATCGAGAACCCTGTTAGCTGTAATTTCCAGAAGCCTTCAATCATCGCAGAGTTCAATGTGGTAAAGTTCCTCATTTTGTTCAAGATAAAACATAATTTACTTTTTATTTATTCTGAAAACTTTAGCAGCCAAAAATCCAGGTGCACTGTATCGAACTGAACTACAGCATGCTATTTTTACTTTCCCTTATCGTTTATTTTGTGCCTAACCTTCTTAAACTCTTCAAGACAGATAAAAGAGATGAAACATGAAAACTTGGTGCAGTTTTTTGGTGCATGTGTTGAGCCACCAAACATTTGTTTGGTCTTCCAGTACTGCAAGAAGGGTAGCTTGAAGGTCAGTGAAATCTGAAGGTTACTTTTGGAACATATAGTGCAATGAAATTTAACATCTAACCATTCATAAAATATTAAAAATATTTGTGATCTTTGTTGGTATATTTCTGCAGGATGTTCTTAAGGGTTCAGACGTTGACTTAGACGGGATGTTCAAGCTGTCTTTTGCATATGACATTGTCAATGTGAGTCTGTTTCAGAAAATTTTTGCTCTAATGACAATTTTTATGAATGTGATCAGGCACATAGCTGGAACTTTATAAATAATAAGGTGACAAAGAAATCATACAATGAAATACAGGAATTAAAATACATGCACAAAAGCAGAAATACAGTAAACTAAATGAATAAGTAAAGTAAATCTTTTCATATTTTCTTTATTCAGTAAATTGTTCAACTATAACATATTTTCTAAATGTTTTTTCCCTAACATAAAGGGTAAATTGTGTTTTTCTTCAAGCTGCCATGCATTTTTTTTTGGCAAAGTACCGAATCTGATAATTATTGTTTGTTATCTTTAAATCAATATTTTAGAATCGACCTTAAAAATCTCTTTAAGTGTGTGAGTGTTGTTTTATTTTGCATTTGTTGCTGAATTGAAATTACCCCCAGCTGAAATTCCCCCCAAAATAGAGATACAATATAATGAATTTGTGTATTAATGGAGTCTCGGCCATTTCACATCACTAATACCTCACAAATCTATGTATGCTAAGAAATATTTTTTCCCTGCAACCCAGGGCTACATTGGTATAGTGACTAAAAAGTGAAATGGTCAAATTTGGAGAATTAAAATGTAATCTTTACCTCTGTGACCAGTGTTAAACAAATTAAGTTACATAAAGGAACTGTTTTTTTTTTTGTTTTTTTTTTTTTAAATAAACCACAAACTGCAATTATGCCACTGGTCAGGGCAGTTTTTTGTGTTTTTACATACCATGTTTTTATATACCAAAATTCTGAATATGTATTTTATAATTTTGAACATTTTAGGTTTTAAATCTGTTTATTTGTCATCCAGGGAATGGAGTTTATTCACAAGAGTAGCCTTAAATTTCATGGGAACCTGAAGCCCAGCGTATGTTTGGTGGATAGCAGACTCCAAATCAAACTCTCTGGCTTTGGATTGTGGGAGTTTAAATATGGGAGCAAAAGCAAGATCACCTCACTGGAAAACCCCAATTATGAAGGTCAGTGATTTGAAATCAGAGTGTTCAGTAACAATCATCTTAAACCTACATGAAGGAGAAGTAACACGTGAGAATTTCTTGCAGAGATGTACTGGACAGCCCCAGAGCTTCTGAGACAGGTCGGTTCCCCAGTCAATGGAACACCCAAAGGTGATGTCTACAGCTTTGCCATCATCATGTGGGAACTCATGTACAACTCTAAAGCTGGTCCATATCAAGACATCAATCTGGACCCCAAAGGTCGGCATGATTTTTTAACTGTCTTAATCTACATATTCACTTTTGTCAACAGCCAAAGTCAGTTACTGTAGTTAGCTACAGCCTCCAACTTTATTATATTTTGGCAAGTTGGCACCATTAAAAATATTCATATTTCCAGTTCTTTTTTGCTGTGTAATCATCATTATCACGGTTTTATAAAAACTTTAAAATGTGATGGTTCTCAAGCAAGTTCTGAAGTATCTTTTATCTATCACGTCCAATACGGGAGGTCACCAACAATGTTACAACTGATCACTAGCGGGATGTGACAACGTCACCGAATTTCATGCCAATCCATCATAGCTGGTGAAACTTTTTACTAAAAATTAAAATGTCTTTGAATCATTAAATTCATAAGAAATAATGTCTTGTCACATTGGATGGATGCACAAAATTTTATGGCAATCCATCCAGCATTCAGATATTTCAGTCTGGAGTATCTTGACCAACACTGCCCATTAAATTCTAATGTTTTTATCTTCTTCCTGTATCTTTCCTACAGAGATTATTATACAGTTGAGGACACCTTTTCAGGGGGAACCCCTCCGACCAGTTCTGTCTGAGCAGCTGGTTGAAGAGAACATCAATGCACTGCTGAGGGCCTGCTGGACTGAAAATCCTGACCACCGACCACCATTTGGTTCTATACGAAGGCGGCTGAAGGATATTAGTCCACACAGGTCAGATCGTACACCTAAATTTAGATAATTTTTATGTGTCAAAACATATTTCAGATTTTCAATTAAGTAAGGCAAGAACTTTTTTTTAACGTTTTTTAAACGTTTTTAAGTTTAAACTTTCACCCCTCTCAATGTTACTGAAATCTAACAAACCTGACTAAAACCTCATTAAAAGAGATAATGATAACTTTCTGTCCTGCAGTAATGCAAATATTCTAGATAATATGGTGGACAAGTTGGAAAAGTATGCAAATCACCTGGAGGAGGTGGTGGAGGAGAGGACCAATCAGCTCACAGTGGAGAAAACTCGTGCAGACAAGCTTCTTGCCAGCATGTTGCCGAGGTACCTGATAACTGACTCCAAATGAACTTTTATTGCTATACTCAGTCAATCTTACCTTGCAGTTGTTTCATTGGTTTTAGGTACATTGCTGAACAGCTGATGTCAGGGAAGTCAGTGGAGCCACAAAGCTACGACTTGGTGACCATCTTCTTCTCTGACATTGTGGGCTTCACCTCCATGTGCTCTGTCAGCTCTGCAATGGAGGTGGTAACATTCCTCAATGACCTCTACAGTCTCTTTGACGACATCATCAAGATGTACGATGTCTACAAAGTAAGTGACAGTGATTGTGTGAATTTTACTGAACATATGTTATGATTATAAGAATCAGTGAAGCAATACTACAGATACACTATATTGCCAAAAGTATTCACTCGTCTGCCTTCACACACATATGAATTTGAGTGACATCCCATTCTCAATCCATAGGGTCTAATATGATGTCGGCCCACCCTTTGCAGCTATAACAGCTTCAACTCTTCCGGGAAGGTTTTCCACAAGGTTTAGGAGTGTGTTTGTGGGAATTTTTGACCATTCTTCCAGAAGCGTGTTTGTGAGGTCAGACACTGATATAGGATGAGAAGGCCTGGCTCGCAGTTTCCGCTCTAATTCATCCCAAAGGTGTTCTATCGGGTTGAGGTCAGGACTCTGTGCAGGCCAGTCAATTTCTTCCACACCAAACTTGCTCATCCATGTCTTTATGGACCTTGCTTTGTGCACTGGTGCGCAGTCATGTTGGAACAGGAAGGGGCCATCCCCAAACTGTTCCCACAAAGTTGGGAGCATGAAATTGTCCAAAATGTCTTAGTATGCTGAAGCATTAAGAGTTCCTTTCACTGGAACTAAGGGGCCGAGCCCAACTCCTGAAAAACAACCCCACACCATAATCCCCCCTCCACCAAACTTTACACTTGGCACAATGCAGTCAGACAAGTACCGTTCTCCTGGCAACCGCCAAACCCAGACTCGTCCATCA
>VUQI01030557.1:0-15493 GCA_015106735.1 Paratilapia polleni
TCCATAGGGTTTAATATGATGTCGGCCCACCCTTTGCAGCTATAACAGCTTCAACTCTTCTGGGAAGGCTTTCCACAAGGTTTAGGAGTGTGTTTATGGGAATTTTTGACCATTCTTCCAAAAGCGCATTTGTGAGGTCAGACACTGATGTTGGACGAGAAGGCCTGGCTCGCAGTCTCTGCTCTAATTCATCCCGAAGGTGTTCTATCGGGTTGAGGTCAGGACTCTGTGCAGGCCAGTCAAGTTCTTCCACACCAAACTCGATCATCCATGTCTTTATGGACCTTGCTTTGTGCACTGGTGAGCAGTCATGTTGGAACAGGAAGGGGCCATCCCCAAACTGTTCACACAAAGTTGGGAGCATGAAATTGTCCAAAATGTGTTGGTATGCTGAAGCATTAAGAGTTCCTTTCAGTGGAACTAAGGAGCCGAGCCCAACTCCTGAAAAATAACTCCACACCATAATCCCCCCTCCACCAAACTTTACACTTGGCACAATGCAGTCAGACAAGTACCGTTCTCCTGGCAACCGCCAAACTCCAGAGAACACGTCTCCACTGCTCTAGAGTCCAGTGGCGGCGTGCTTTACACCACTGCATCTGACACTTTGCATTGTGCTTGGTGATGTAAGGCTTGGATGCAGCTGCTCGGCCATGGAAACCCATTCCATGAAGCTCTCTACACACTGTTGTTGAGCTAATCTGAAGGCCACATGAAGTTTGGAGGTCTGTAGCTATTGACTCAGAGACGCAGAAAGTTGGCGACCTCTGTTCACTCTGTGCCTCAGCATCCGCTGACCCCGCTCTCGATTTTAAGTAGCCTACCACTTTGTGGCTGAGTTGCTGTCCTTCCCAATCGTTTCCACTTTGTTATAATACCACTAACAGTTGACTGTGGAATATTTAGTAGTGAGGAAATTTCACGACTGGACTCACTGAGCTCACTCAGCTCCTGAGAGCGACCCATTCTTTCACAAATGTTTGTAGAAGCAGTCTGCATGCCTAGGTGCTTGATTTTATACACCTGTGGGCATGAAAATGATTGGAACACCTGAATTCAATGATTTGGATGGGTGAGTGAATACTTTTGGTAATATAGGGTAATTCCACTCTAAGGAAAATCATTTAAAAGTGGTGTAGATTTTAAATATCTGCTAATGTGTCCAGAACAGGCTGCTCCATCAAATTAAGTCCAAGATGCAAAACTAGGACCTAAGAACCCCAAAATGTTGTCACATGATCTGTAGGTAACTCTTGCAGCTGATCATCTCCAAGTCAACTATCATGAAGAGATTGCATAAAACTGAGCTGAAGACTTTTAGGGGAAAGCTTGGCAGTAATGGAGTAATGCACAATGACCAGAAATGAACAGAGGAATCAAAGATCAAGTTGGTTGGGCATAGAAACAATAGGCATGTTTGGAGATAACTGGCTTCAGGA
Organism: Paratilapia polleni; assembly: GCA_015106735.1. Taxonomy (NCBI): domain Eukaryota; kingdom Metazoa; phylum Chordata; class Actinopteri; order Cichliformes; family Cichlidae; genus Paratilapia; species Paratilapia polleni. Next base: position 1,440 of record VUQI01030557.1, read on the forward strand.
GAAGAACCTCACACCAACTTTTAAGCATGGTGCTGGATTGGTTTAAAGTTACCTTGCTATCTCAGGGACTGGACACTCTGCATGAATTCAACTGTGAGTTCTGCACCATATCAAAGTATGCTTGGAAAAAAAATGAGGCCAGTGGTCCCAAAGTTGAAGTGGAAGTGGACCTTTCAACAAAGTAATGATCCTATGTATACAAAGAAATCCAAGAAATGGCTCAAATAGAAAAAATTGAATGGCTTATACAGTTTTGAATATCACTGAGATGTTATGGGGGGATTTGAAATGGGTAGCACATGCAAGAAAATCCTCCAACATTTTGCATCTGAAATGCTTACAAGACATTATTTGTGCTAAAGGGGGTAGTAGCTTCTGAAAATAAAGGTGTACTCACTTTTTTCTACAGAAAACTATTATATCTAATAAAATCTTTGTTGCAGAAATAACAAAAATAAGCTGTTTTCATTGTGGTGTTGCTCAAGTATATCACCTTAATCTGTAGACACTGTATCAAAGATGTTCAGCTGTTTTTGTTGGGTTTTCTTCAGAAAGTGTGTAAATGAATACATGTGAAGTCATCATACACCTAATCCTGTGATAATGTTCCTTTCTTGGCATTTAACGCAACTCAGATGACTGAACTCTTTGTTGCAAGATGAAGACCACAACTACAAATACATAACAGTTTTCTGGCTGTGATGAGTTTGGCGTTTTAGATAAAGTAGCATCCCCAATTAGACTGCAGTGTGAGACCTTTCCAGTATGCCACTCATCTCTCTCTTTCCTCATTTCCCCATTGGCACCCTACAGTCTAATATTGGGAAAAAAGTTCATAAAAATATTTCATATAATTATGCCATCAGTGATGTTTACAGTGGCTGCAGGAAATATTTTATTTTTAACCACCTTAAAAAGGGTTATTGATGAGTCTGGTTAGACTGACTTTATACCGAACACATTTTCTTAATTTGGTGCTGGTACCCACTTTTCAAGGGAACACCAAAGAGTTTGTGATGCATTGTGATCACTGATAATGGCTGCCTGGCTGAATAAATTCAGACCACCTTCAAAATAAAATACTGGCAGACAGGTTTTTAAGAACTGATTTTTAATTAATTCCACACGTCAATAACAGCTGTTAGAATACGATCATTTTTAAATTTTACAGTTTTATCCTCAACAGGCATCAAATGAGTCCCCAGATCCAAGCTTTTGGTACAGGACATAACAATCCACACCTTAACCAGTCCTCCCAGTCCTCAGTGACATCAGCTTCCAGTGCTGCTGCCCTCAACAGCTTCTTATTGTCCATTTGCCTATAGGAACAACTGGAGGCAATTCAAGGCTTAATAAAATATTATTTAAATTTTATTGTCTTTTAATATGAACATATAAAAAACACAAAAAAAACAAAAAAAAACAAAACATTTACATCATGGATTGTAAGCCTCTGCCCATGCTACCTTATGCATTATTACAAGAAGAGATGCCACTACAAAAAGACCAGACCTTCAGCTCTCTCTCTAGCTCCCAATCTGCAAACTTACCTGGCTCAGTTCCACAGTAACAACCTGTGCCATCTCTCATCTTTAACCATAAGGCAATGAGAAGTTTAGGAGATCCACGCATATAATGACCTTCTACACCTAGCAACAAATGAAAAATGTAATTTTCACATGTATAGCAGTTACTTACAAATACAAATTGCCTATTTAAAGGCAGCTATTAGAGTTCTTTACATCATTTTGCTTCAAAGCGCCTTAAATATCCTTTTCAGGGACACACTGATGTATTAGAGGCAAAGTGCCATCAATCAAGCTTGTGTGGATTCCCAAAATATTTTCATCTGTATATTGATTTTGTGAGCCGTCAAAAGAAGAAAAATGGAAGACCAGATTTGACTCCATCTACTTTTTCAATCATCAACCGTGTCAGAGGATCCACTTGCAACAGTGAGGCCCCAGATCGATGTGTAAATGTCATTTCTGTGCATTTGAGCAAGTCAAAAGAAATCCCGTGATGACAAAGGGAAGCAAAACATGCAGAACGCCTGCTAGCCACTAACCTCCATGCCCCACCCCCCACCCAAGTGTGTTGCAGTGGAGTAGGACTGTTTCCAGTTTCACATTTTCTGATTCTTACGCACAAGATGGATGATGAGAACTGGTTACAGTGGGCAGGGATCCTTTAATACTGCCTACATGTGGGCTTTTAAAATAAATAAACCATTAGTAAGTATTCATGAATGTATCAGATGAAAGTGCAAACAGCTCTAGCAACACAGCAACACTTTTTCTGAAATGAACACCGACCACCCTGCAGATAAACCTAAAGCCGGCACATCCCTTCTCTCTCTTACCATTGCCTTAGTGGGTGTGGCACGGAGTGGAGCAGACAGGTGAAGTAAATACCACCCTTGTGTTACCCTAAGTGCAATAAATGCTGCTGATAGCATAGCGGGGAAGCCAGTCCTGGCCTGAGCACTAGCAGCTCTCCTGGTGATAATGTTATAGCTGCACAACCAAACAAGCACTGAACAACAGGATTTGACCCAATATTCCTCTGGGGCTGTATGACTGATATTGGCAAGGTTAGCTGCAAACTTAAATGAAAATGTTTAACTATAGAACTTGGTTTAAAAAAAAAAAAAAAAAAAAAAAAAACGAGAAAAAAAAAAAAAAAAAAAAAAAAAAAAGATAAATGTTCAGGAATTTATCTATGTGCAGACCTCGCAATCACTGGGAGAAAAAAGAAAAAAACCTGAGTCTTCAACTGTTGTCTATCTCCGTCATACAAAGTGTGTTCACGTCAGAGAAGCTCATTTCATGTTATGTTCTACAGCTTTTAACCTGGATGTTACTGAAAACACAGTCATGTCATTTTATAGTAATGCTCCGATACAAAGAGAGATCCTGGGCATTCATTCAGTACTTACAGTGAATTGTTTTCCACTCAGTTATTGACTTAGCGACATTTCAAGCAATATTAGTGTTTGGTTCAGTAGTTTCCAGTGAATCAGAGATTCGGAGATCGCACCCTCTCCTCCCCCCATGAATAACCATGCATAGTTTTGGGGGACTTGTGATATGCAAGCTTCAACTGGCAGTAGGGTTGTGCTAATGGAAGATGATCTCAGGGAGTGTCAAAAATCAGAGTGACTGCCAATAGATTGCCAGTCAAGCCTGATATATGTATTTTTAGCTTGTTTTGCCATTAATGTGTTAAATTAATATTATCAGGATCATTCCTTATAAAATCAGTCCAGTCTGAAAAAAAAATACTATCTGGAAGTAGTTGGAGGTAGTTTAAAATTTGGCCCTTTAATTTTTTTCAGCATTTTTGAGTCTTCATAACTTCATAAGTACAGCCACATGAAATTTTCAGGGCTGAAAAACACATTTACATTCTGTTAAAAACTTAAACCAAATCAGTTTTACATCCATTCCAAAAGTCACGATCTAAAGCCTTTTTGTTCAGCAGGATTTTTCTGTAACCAACTTTGAGCGTCTCTTCTCATCTTAATGGCTATGATGTAGAGTAACAGAAACAAGTACTGGCACCCTGTATTCTTCTACTTCTTCTTGCTCCCTTTAGGGTTCGCAACAGCAGATAATTGCCTCCATCTCACCCTATCCGTAGCATCGTCCTCTGTCACAGCAACCCTCTGCATGTCTTCCTTCACTACATCCATGAATCTTCTCTGTGGTCCTACTTGGCAGTGCCATCTTCAGCATCCTTTGTCCAATATGTCCACTATCCCTCCTCTGCACATGTCCAAACCATCTCAGCCTTGCCTCTCTTACTTTGTCTCCAAACCGCTCAACCTGAGCTGTCCTCCTGATATACTCATTTCTAATTTTGTCCATCCTGGTCACTCCCAACAAAAATCTTAACATCTTCAGTTCTGCCACCTCCAGCTCGGCCTACTGTCTTGTAGTCAGTACCACCGTTGCCAAACCATACATCATAGTGTGGCTTATATGTATGGTATAAAGCTCCCCTTTCACTCTTGCTGCTGTCCCCTGACACTCATAGATTTGGATGGTTGACCCAGTGTATTTAAACTCATTAGCCTTTATGTTTTATTTATTTTCCAATAATTCACTGGAGAAAACCTAAAGGATGGACTTTGGCAACAGTGCTAACCACCACGCCACCGTGCTGCCCATTACCAGAAGTCATGAGAAATAAATTGGATATTCAGTATTTATTGCTGACAGATGAAGTGTGACTGATCTGTGTTTAATTTGTTTGTGAACGGGGTGTTCCCTTGTTGTACGAGATGAGGCCATGGGAGTCGAGCAGTATGGAGAATTGGATTTTGTGTTTTGTATTTCAAACAGCAAACGTCACTGCAAATTTAAATCCCACGTGCTAAAGATTACAAGTTTTGTAATCGATGTGATAATCAGATTGCTGCTTGAACACATTTTTTAGCTTCCATGTTAAACACACACAGATTAAGTGTAAAATCAGATCATGTGGCACTCAGCCAACATGTGACAGATGAGAGCAGTGATGTTACAACATGAAAAAGAGGAATAGTGATTCTGGGTGCAACTTCATTAGAAAGTTGCACACTCGCAGGAAATGTGTTATGTGTTATTTGTATAACTACAAATGCAGTTATAGCAGTTTAATTGATGATGAGGAACAGGTTGAAAGAGATTGCTTTCAGTAACCAAAATGAATGTCATCAGTTTATGGTATGAAAGTAAAGGTCAAAGTTAAACTAGGAAAAACCCCGGTGCCTCTCTTACTTCGATATCCTGGTAAGTTATCTGTGACTGTCTTGATAATTAATGGAAATGTACCAGAAGAGGCCATGATGCAGTTATGTGCAAATTTCCCCTTTTTAAAAATGTTAAACCAATGTTGATAAAGTGGGGAAAATCAGAATTGCGAAATCATGTGGTGAATGATTTACTGTGGTTACTGGTAGGTGCAATCAGGCAGTCTCATTCTAATTTAAAATCACTTTTACAAGAGAGACCTGAGAACAAGAAACTTAAACAAGAACTCAATCACAAAAAAGAGTGAGTGAAAAAAATAGTTGTTGTTTTTAATTAAAAAAAAAAAACATGTAAAATGAGAGATAACCAAATGGTTGATACTGAAGAAGAAGAAATGCAGTTCTATCATGAAGTACTTAAACAGTTCAGTCAAATTCAAAATGTCAGGGTCACGGTTTTCTCTGTGTCTAAGTTCATTTACTCTGGAATGACTCATAAATGTGCATAAAAAGAAGCATCCAGTCTGCATTATGAAAATATTATTTTGACTCATTTTGTTGCTAGTCTACAGTATTTTAATAAGATGCTGATAAAAATTTAATTAGTCAAGCCTGGCTGGTCATTAATTTGTTCTTGAAATGGAAACATTCAGAATCGCTTATTTCATTGTCGCTGGTACAAAAAAAAAAAAAAAAGTTTGTTCTCAAACCTTCTTCTCTTTCTGTCTTCCTCCAGGTGAGGTGAAGATGGTGGACCGGCTTGCGAACAGCGAGGCCAACTCCAAGCGGATCACGCTGGTTGAGAGCTGCTTCGGCGCTGCGGGTCAGCCGCTGGCCATCCCTGGCCGTGTGCTGATTGGCGAGGGTGTCCTTACCAAACTCTGCCGCAAGAAGCCCAAGGCACGGCAGTTCTTTCTCTTCAATGACATCCTGGTCTATGGCAACATCGTCATCCAGAAGAAGAAGTACAACAAGCAGCACATCATCCCACTGGAGAGCGTCACCATCGACACGGTGCCGGACGAAGGCGACCTGCGCAATGGCTGGCTCATCAAGACACCCACCAAATCTTTCGCTGTGTATGCTGCTACTGCCACCGAGAAGTCAGAATGGATGAACCACATAGGGAAGTGTGTGGGAGACTTGCTGCAGAAAAGCGGCAAGTCCCCAACAGGAGAGCATGCAGCTGTATGGGTGCCCGACTCGGAGGCCTCTGTGTGTATGCGCTGCAAGAAGGTGAAGTTCACGCCAGTCAGCCGCCGCCATCACTGCAGGAAATGTGGATATGTGGTTTGTGGGCCGTGCTCGGAGAAGAAGTACCTCCTGCCCAGTCAGTCATCCAAACCAGTTCGTGTCTGCGAGTACTGCTATGGGCAGCTGACGTCCGGAAACTTCCAGCCGCGTTCAGACTCCATCGGTCGATCGGGGTCAAATTTCAACAGCAACAACCTGTCGGATGATGACGACGATGACGACAGCAGTGACTGAGGAAACCCCAGTCCTCCCAACGGCCTGTCCCGTCTCTCTGCCGTGAAGGAAGTACTCTGCTGATTATATCTTCTCTCTTTTTTTTTTTTTTCTCCATTTTCGATCCACGTGATCGAATCGTGATCCACTGAGAGAAGAATTCCACCTTTTCTGGGTTAATTCATTAATTCTCTTCAGAGTTCTGGTCTCATCTACAAACCAAAATGTTTTACCTTTTTCCTCTAAATCCAGCAGGGATGAATACTTTCCTGAACACAGTGATTAATCAGTCACTTGAGGAATTGACTGGCTGACCATCAGCACTTTGAGATAAAGTCTTGACTGTTCATCACAGCCTGCCTGCTCAGTCCACCCTTCTCCCTTCCCTGTTAATTAGCTGCAGTTAGTCACTACAGAAAACAAAGGTGCTAATGAGAAAGTTGCCCTCTGCTCTGTACTCGGCTTGAGTTAATTTCTTGTTCACTTTCGTTTTTTACTTTCTGTCCATGGACCTAAACAAGGTAATTGCTTGTAATTTTTGCAGGGAAAAGCAAATGCTTGGGCTCTAGCCTCTGTCTTCTGTTTCCTTCAGGTATTACACCAAACAGGACTTTATTGTAATCGAATTCTGCACTATTTTTTGTAAATTTGACAACAGCAAAACGAAAAGCAGCCCTTTTATAAATATGTATTGTGCTTAAACCCAGAACTTTTCTAATAGACCTAATATAGCTGCTTCTGACAAATCAACTAAAGCTTGTATCACAGTGAGTGTTTTAGCAAACATTTATGAGTTTTCTCAGAGGCTGCCCCAAAAAACTTACTCTGCCTTCTCCTATACCCTCACGTAGTGCCTTGTAGAAAACTCAGCTCAACTTTCAGCAAGATGAAAGGTTATTAGATACTGAAACCAGCCTGCAAAAAAACAGGGACTTCATGATAGGTTGACTCTGAAACACATTATAGAGGATGGGGTTGTTGTTTGGTGTTGTGTGAAGACCAGGGCAATTACCGACCAGCCATCAGACAGGAAGGGTTCAATTTGTTCCTGGAAACACTTGAAAGTCACTTAAACCACCCATCCAATCTTGTAAAGGCAAGTGCCGGCTTTTCCATTTAGCTGCTAGTGGGCAATTTTTTCACTAGACCAACCTAATTGCCTTGTGTTTCCACAATGCTTTAAAAACCAGAACATGAATTTAAAGTATTGGTGAAAGATGAACACAACTTCCAGCTTTCGACAGTTGACTTGTCTGGACCTTTGTTCCAGACAAGGCTGATTTAAGTTGAGTCAAGGGTTAGGCCTTGTGAACATTTTGCATACCTTACCATGACTGGGAAATGTAGCTAAACTTGTATCATGGTCGCCATTATTGATCAAACAATCTAAAGGTTACCTTTAGAAATAAATAACTAAGCAGCAAAATATATTCTGATTCTGTCTGAACAATGCACACATTTCTTTGCAGGGTTGGTCTGCTACGTTGATTTGTTCCCGTGTTGTAAAAAGCTATTGTATTGCTCCCTTCTGAGAATAATTATACAGCATTTCCAAGGGATTTGGATTCTATTTTGGCTAAACGATAAAAATATTTTATTCCCCAAGTACCTTGTGACACATAAGTAACGGAGCATGATAATCAGCTGTATCTTCAGTGAGTCTTTAATCCTGTTCAGCTGCTCTGCAGCCTCAGTGAGCTCGGTGCGAGAGGCACAAATAGCAGTTCAGCTTCTAGTTACAGTGGGCCCTATGGCTTGCAACAGATCTTCAGAGCCAAATACAGCAGAGAGAGAAATACAGGTGAGAGGTGTTGGAATTCATCTGACTGCAGGAACGGGAGACTCAAGGAGCTTAATCTGAGATCATCACAACAGCAAAATGACCAGCAAGCCAGCCTTTGGGACTGAACTTTCAAAATAAGAGCAGGGCATTGTCCACTAGCAAATCAATCATGGATGGTGGTGTTCCCTCAGACGGATGGAAAAAATAAAATGGGCTAACACAAGCTGCAAAATATACTTATACTGGGTTTAGTATCACATCATGGGCAGAATACAGTAGAAACGAAAGACAAAAAGTGGCATAGGCTGCATGCTCAGTTGTTGGAGTGGGGAAAGGCAAAGATTTAAAGTTTCTTGCACCTGGATGGGTTTTTGTTTTAGCTGTAGAGTTGTTAATTTACTTTGTAGTATAAAAACATCAGATTAATGTAATCTAATACCTCACAGAGAGGTAACGAGCAGCAGTTCAGATTCTCTAACACTCAACTAATGCCTCCAGTGAATTAATAAATGAAATTAAATTAAATGCAATAATAAGGACATTTTAGGGCCTGGTGTGTTTTCTTTTGTTGTAACATGACTGTGTTGCACCATAGTTTGTGTAATTCCTCCCTGCTCAGCAGCTGAGCAGGATTTTTGGAATGAACGTCAGGAAATGTGTTGTCTTCCTGTCAGTTACCCTTCACTGTGCTGCTCTTAGGTCAGAGGGCAATACTGTGTCATAAAACAAATAGACCTCCTTTGAACTGTACTCCTCTTCCAACACAAGCTATCAGTCCCTCCTCCTTCCTTTCCTTCCTTCCTTCCTTGTATCCTTCCTTCCTTTTTTCAGTATCAGAACTTTCCTATGAAAAGCACAGCTCACAGATCATGTGACACTGTGTGTGAATTAAGTCATGTGATTGGGTACTGAATGAGGAACTGAAAAAAAATGCTCCTTTGGGGAATTGACTACCTGCTACAGCCTGCTGAGAATTCAGGTTCAGTTAGCCTAACAGATGTTCATTAGTTTCAGGCCGGGTTTCTGTTCTCTGTGGGTCCTCTGAAGAGTTTCATTCCTCAAACCGAAATATAGTCCTCAAAAATGACTCGGAGCTCATTTTCCTTCATGTTAGTTTATGTAGCGGCCCTCTGTCACCAAAGTTGAGAACTCCACGGGGTCACTAATTTCTCAGTCTGTGTCCAAGCTGTATTCAGTCATCTGGATCTTGTGCTGCTGGAGGTTTGTCATTATTTGTAAAAATGCACTCATACCATCTTAACCCAGATCAAGTCAGGATACTGTCGGTTTCCTTGCGTCAGTGTACGTCAGCTCACAAAAGCCGACATTGTTATCAGATTGACACATCTTGGTTCACTCGTTCTTAAACAGGTGTTCAAACCACATATAGCTTTGTGTAAAAACACTGCTGGGGGTTGTTTGAGCTTTGACAGAGGTTCATAATACTTTTGACGAAAGATTTTCTGGAATGTTAACAGGATGTTTATTTTTTGGGGGGTTTTTTTTGCATTTCACTCACGAGAAAAACAGAAGACATACATTACAAAGTAGTTTGTCAGGAATGTGTTAGCATGGCAGGTATTTCAGCTATTACCGTTTGACTAAATGAGTAACCTTAACACATTGTATAAACCTATTGCAATATGAAGGCAGCACATCAGCAGCTTGGATCAGTGTTAAAGTTGCCACAAAGTCAATGTAGACTGTTGATTTCACTAAAGTGCTTCTGTTAAATCTGCTGCATATTTGGTCAGGTTTTTTTTTTTCTTCTTCCCATTAACTGGACCACACTAATTGCCTCAGGTTTTGGGAATGAAGCTCCTCAGAGGTGTTTATTCAAAACTATAAAAGGTGTATCTGATCACACTCGAGTCAAGACTTTAAACAGAAACCACAGGAATGATTTCACTTTTATCTGAGACGAAACCTGAGTAGGAAAACAAGTTTGTGCTGCTCCTGACAAAAAGCTGAACCTTTACATGCAACACCTCTGTGAGTGTCTCCAGATGATTTCCTACATTTTCGCTTCAGACAGCATCTTTGTAGCCGATTATATGATTTCTTTTTTTTTTTTTAAATGAGATTACAGCATTAAGCATCTCAAAAAGCAGCAGAATAGGAAGAAGAAAGGGATGTTTTTCTTTTCTTTTTCTTTTGATTTTACAGATTAAACTTTCTGGTAATGTTGCTTCAATAAAAACAACCTCAGCGATAAGAGAAATGAATGATCACTAACCAGCTGTCCTTTATACTCACTATGGCGGTGGTGCTCATGGAGAGATGATGACATCACCATCAAATCCAGAAGCACAAAGTCCGGCCTCAGGTTTGCTGTGGATTGCACTTAAAGTCAGTACATGGACTCTGATCCAGGTTGTTACCACATACTCTCAGATCCACAGTGACTCTGTTGGATGTTTTAAAATGAATCTTAGTGTTGTTTTAATCCTGTTGATTTTTGTACATTTGTATAGATTTGGGTTTTTTTGGGTTGTAATGTTTTTGTTGTACAGTTCTGATCAGTTTCTGAAATGACGCTGTCTCAGGTCTCTTTATGCTCAGCCCTCCTGTTCCTCCTGTCTGTTGCATGTCAGCAGAATCTGCAGCTTTAACACGCTCGCCACGGTTAAAAAAAACAGGTGGGAAAATGTCTGCAGCAGGTTGACGCTTTGATGACATTCACCAGCCAGCTGCATGTGTATTTTAAGAACCCCTGTTCCTCAGGGAGGTCGTCAGCAGCAGCAGCAGGCAAAGATTTGGTGCCTGGTTCAAAGACACTAGGAGTTTTGAGTTCCTGTGATTTTTTTTTTTTTTTTATATATATGCACTTAACCTGATCAGCCAGCTTTCTCAAGTAAACTGATTGGTTAAGTCCCAGTCAGACAAGCCTAGAGACTGGTCAGTGACCACCTGGCAACCACCAGTCACTAGGGAAAAATGTGTATTTTCAAACCAGCTGGCGAGTGGTTGCTGACAGTTGCTTCATGAAATTGGATGCAAAGAGGTATACGGCCCTGCGCCGAAAACGTCCTTGCGATTGCTTTGGTTGCTAGCAGTTTGCAGAGAAGTCGGCATCTTCTATACAAACTACAGGTGACCGTGGCAAACACTCGCCAGCTCGAAAGCGTTCGCAGACAAGTACTCAGTAAGTGGTAGTGAAACTTTAAAAGGTCCAACGCAAAGCTGAAACAGAGAACATTCACCTTCAAAGTAAAAAGTTGTGCCATACCCTGAAACCAACACATTTCAAAAGGCGCAACTTTTACTTTGAAGGCAAGCGTTCTCTGTTTCCAGTTTCACTAAGGCTCGGTGGTCAATTAGCGAGTGTTTGCAGACAAGTCGGCGTCTTCCATGCAAACTACAGGCGACCACAGCAATCTGCTAGTGACCAAAGTAAGCGCAAGGAGGTTTTCAGTGCAGCGCCCTCCTTGCAACCAGTTTGATAGCCAGCAACATCCGCCAACCATTCGAGGAATACATATTTTTCCCTGGCGACCTCTGGCCAGGGGGTCGCCAACCACTCTTTTGGTCTGTGTGACTGAGGCCTAAAGAAGGGGCGTGAGCGAAACCCTGGTGAGTCTGACTAAAACTGAAACACACTCCAGGCACTCTAAAAATCTTAACTGGCCAAATTGTAAGCTTTTCTTTTTTTTTTTCTTTCCAGACATGGTCATTGAAAGATGACACAGTCCAATGCTGACGCATCAAAACAAAACAAAAGGAAACAAAACAAGAATCCTGATGAGGAATTCAAAAAATCTGCAATTGATCACTTGAGTGCATATAAAGACACTGCCTGTCTTCCTACAGAGCAGTGTGATCCCGCTGCAGACTGAAATATAAAAATAAAAACATCATCTACATGTTGGCTGGTTGAGAATGTCACACTTTGCTGGTTTTTCCACTTTCTGTCCCGGTCAGTACTTTTGTGCTTTAAATTACAGTGTCCAGCTGTTTGTGTGTTCACGCTGTGAGCAGCACGGGTGGCACATGGCTCTGTTTGTGCTGATTGTAGATTAAAGGGTTTTGATTGCTTCTCCAAAGCACTGATTAAGAAAATGTCAATGTAAACGAATCACACGTGTAATTGTTTTGATTTCCATTGTTATTTGGAGGCTTTTTTTTTTTTTTTTTTTAATATAGCCCAATGGCAAAACTAATGCAGGGAAGGTCACGTTAATAAAAACAAAAAAGAAAACCTTCAACTCAAAGAGTCAATGTAATGTTTCTTTCTTTTGTCTTTTTTAAATGGAAGTTTTCTTCGTTCTTTTGAAGTTGATCACTACTGTGCAGCATTCAGGCGATCCTCTTTTTATTCATAAAGCTCTAAAATTTTCACTCGAGCATGTGACCTTTATGATGTGTTTTATGGGTCATGAACTGGCGAAGCAGTGAAAAAAGTCACTGGAGGTTGTAAATCTAAATTGAACATCTCGTGTTTGTTCTTGTTAGTAGCTTGGATTTGAGGCTGGAAGCTGTGCAGGAAATTGATTAGTCATCGTGCTTTTTCTCGCCTGTTTCCAGCACACATCTCAGACTTCAGTGGTTGTAAGAACAATTGAGCCAGTCACAGCATTGTAGGAGTAATTAAAGCTCAAATTATACTTTTTGTGACTGTTTTTCTTTGACTGTCTGAATGATACAGGTCTACAAGGGTAGTGTGGACCCACTGTATACACAAGTCCAGACTTCAGCACCAAATATAACAGGAAAACAGCCTATCAGTCAGCCAGAGCCAATGGTGAAGTACTAAGACATACAAAAGACATAAAATGCTTGTATTTTGAAAATATTTGCTGATTAATTTTCTATTCATCCAGTAATTGATTTATCCACTGAACAAAAGTCCTGTGGCTGTTGAATGCTGCCGAGTTCAGCTCATGTCGCTCACAGTGTGAACCAATCAGTGAGGGTGGTGAGATAATTAATATCCGCAGGTGAATCAAAGAAGAGCTGCAGATCCTGAGCTTTTAAAACAGACATTTTCCTGACGAGATGACTTTGGGACAGCTGAAAGAGAGATCATTTCTTTCTGAGTTTGGTTTTGTTGTAAGAATGTTTTTCAATTTTTTGTTTTTGTTTTTTTTTGGGGGGGGGTCTTAATTCTTTAAAAAGGGCTTCAGTCAGAATGTAACCCAGCATATCATCTTTAATACTAATTCCTTAAGAAATCTTTTAGTACCTGCTATATATAAATAATGTATTGGTTAAAGTTCAACTTTTGTCACGTGTCATCTTTATTTTGCTCTACTGGCCTCTTTCTGGGAAAAAAAAAAAAGAATTGGGGGAGGGGAACAATTTGCAAAAGTAGATTTAATAATTATTACACATGATTTTTGCAGTACTTCAACTGAGTGTTGGCTTCACCTTTATAAAAAATTTTGTTACTGCTGTGTAAGTGTTTTTTTAAAAAAAAAATACAAATTATATAATGACTGAAAACCTGGCATGAAAATCTTAACAATAAAAAGCCCGTTTGCACCACCTTGACAAACAGGAAAACCAAAGAAAGGTAAACAGCATGAACCAAGTATACTGTGGTTGATTGAGCTCTTGATTAAGATCAAAGCTGCACAGAGAAATCAAACACCCTATGCATCCTTGGAGGTAACTAAAGTGCCAAGTGAAAATGTCTACATTAAATCAAGCCATAAAAAAAAGGCTGAGGATACACTGGTTTATCTCTGAAATTCAGTAACGCATTGTCTTAACCCCATCATTTAGCATTTATTGCAACATACAAACATCCAATAAATGATTTGTAACACTTTCATGATAAGTAGATATATTTTAATTCTAAGTGTTTAAGTGTACTTGTCTGTAATTTTAATTACACTATAATACTTTAATGTAGTTATAAGTGAATGAAATAGCTACAGAAGATTGTTCTACACAGGATATTGTAGAAATATCAGGATGTAAAATGCCCTTATTTGTCCATATAACACCATGCTATAGTAATAAGTACAGATTTTATGCAGTAATATAGAAGTTAATATATTTGTGTGACTGAACTGGCACTGCAAACAAACCAGCAACTTGTGTGTTGCCCATGGATACTCATTTTAA
>VUQI01030559.1:7634-20440 GCA_015106735.1 Paratilapia polleni
TCCTTTTTTTTTTCCTCCCCCCCCCCCCCCTTTTTTTTTCTTTTGAAGTTATTGCTTCTAATTATCTCCTTTCTGTAATGGATGTGCTGAGGTACATGTCCCTTGCTGCTGAAAGATGAGCTTAACTTCATGGTCCTTTACTATCCCCACCTGGTCAAATTGGGAACTGCAGCTTTTAACAACTGATCCTTTACTGCCATTCATGTGCTGTGAGCTATTAATACACATGTAGTATATGTACTGTATAAAATCAGGAAGACCAATACTGTTATGTCTAATTACTTGTGACCAAAATGTGACCACACAAGAAGATGCTTTTTGTCCGAAATGGACAAAAAACATCTTCTTTTTTAACCGAAATATTGACTAACTTACAATATACCAAGAAAGAGTGTCATTGCATTGCATTTTGTTCCACTTTAAGTGTATAAACCTTTCACTTTCTCTTTTTTAAAAAAAATCTGACTGCTGACATAAAGTCCCCTATTTGATAGGAGATTTATGAGCACTTTTGGGATGGAAAAAGCATTATCTCTCCTCTCCCCTGTAAGGCCAGCTGCAGGAGCCAGCTGGAGACACTAACAGATTACAAACTGTAGGCCCATAAAACTCATTATATGTATCAGCAGCTATCACAGACCCACGCTCTGCCTACTTCCTCCACTTGAAAGAGGACAGACAAAAACATATTGGCAGCTGGGGGGGAATGCTTTATAATAGCTATCACCTACCAATACCAAAAGTATTTTTAGTTCTTTTAATGTCTTTTCCTTTTGTTTAATTTTTTTTTCTGACAGGCACTGCATTCTGCAAGAACCCAGAAGACAAAATGATACGTAAACAGAGACTTCATGAAAAGGACCATATGGTTGCTTCTTGCATTAAATGTGGCCGAGGCGAAAGTGGTTGTCAGTGATTTTCATCAACACCACACAGTGACTGACTGTGGTTTTTAAATCAGTGCATACTTTTCACAGTATGATGACACCATGAGAACTCTGACAAATGTAAAATCAATTTTAACTGTGATGGATTACTGTGGTCATTAGGATTAACAGCAGGCATACACAGCACTCATCACTTCGACTCGTCTGTGATCGTTTTTGGGCTGATGCATTCATGTGTGTATAAAGAGTTTCTCTCTGAATTGAATAAAAATTCAACTTGGATGCATTTTTTTATTGGTAATGATTGATTAAAAACTGTGGGGCATGAACTTTTTTTTGGTTTATGAAGTGGGGCATTTCAGATGAAGTTTGCGCACCACTGCCATAGACTGTATACAAAAGATGGACACGGGTGCCTTAAACCTGCATTCTGTCTAAGGGCCAGCAGGGAGCAATGTGTTGGTTGCAAAAAGAACTGTGATTGTACAGAAGTTTATGGGGAAATTACCTTCAGCTCCCTTAACACTTTCCTTACACTTTTCCTTTATGGTCTCAGTTGCTACTTTCAAGCCCTTCAAAAGGAATATAAAGCAGGATAAGCTTCAGGGAGGCCCTACCTTGGGCAAGATTCACACGGATGTGTTCCAGACTCCAGTGCTCTCGCTTCTAATTCGCTTTGATTGGGATGATGTAAAGTGTTGCCAAACCGATTTACGGATCCGTTGCTTCACTTTTGTTTGTGCTGCTTGCGCTGCAGTAGGATGAAATTCAACTTCTGAATTACCAGCGCAGGCATCAGCTGAGTGATACAATTTGTGTATTAAACTGAATCTGGTTGTGCTTCTACTGCCTTCTCACTTCAGGCCTCAGTCACACAGGCCTTGAGACCTGTAGGCAACCATCTGGCAACCACCAGTCGGTAGGGAAAAATGTGTATTTCCCAACCAGTTACAAGTGGTTGCTGGAGACTGCTGGCAGTCGCTGTGACATTGATTGGTAAAAGTTCCATTCACGCATGCCAAGAGACCAGTCAGTGACTCCCTGGTAACCATTGGTTGCTAGGGAAAGAAGTATGTTCTGTAACTGGTTGGTGAATGGTTGCAGGCAGTTGCACATGTGGTCTAAAGTTTCTCACTGGCTGTGTTTTATATTATAGGCCTTTTGAACCAGCTTCATTCAAAAATTTAAACATTGCCACAGTATATCCACAATTTATTATTTATTTTGAACTGTACAGTAAAATTTGTGGTCCTGTATGTGAAACATGACGTAAGAATTGTGATGCGTGTATGAAACAGCTAATGTCTGTTGACTAATACAAACATCTTTGGTGCTCTGACTGAACTAATACTATTCTTCATTTTTAAATCACTTTTATATCCCACCTTGGAATCATGTGACTTATTTTAACAGTGTCCATTGAGTCGGTAAGTGTCGTTCAGTCACTACTGACACAGAGAAAAGCATTTAGATTGTAAAAGTACTTCTTCTCTTCCCTTGAGAGTCTTGAACAACTCACACTAACTTCTTCTTCTTCTGTTTATTCCAAACAAACTACAACCACAGTGGTTGTGACTTCAGTCTGCAACTTCATCTGCCATTAAAATCAAAATAAAAGCACCATTAGACATTCATGGCTGCCAGTATTAAAGCCTCATAAGCTTTGTAATTATTCATGAATTTTTTTTGCTGTTCTCGGAGAAAACATCATACCTGGCACACACTTAAACACATACCAAGCTGCAACTCTTCCTCTTTGAGTCAAATCCACCTTTCATATGTCTTTCCCATATTTTCTCAAATATAAATATTATGTGGTTCTTGCACCCTTTAATCTTTTTAAAATCTTTTTTTTTTTTTATGATTTTAATATCATATTTGTGCCTACAAGAAATTCATAATTCAAAGGATTTGCAATATCAGGCTATAAAAAAGTTGGTTGTGATGCCTGGTACAACAGTATTTTGTGCCATTACACTCACTGTAAATTGTTTTGGATGAGAGCAACCAGAAAGTGGCTGTGTTGCCTGAGTTTTCTCTCCCAGCAGTGGGAACAAAGCAGAAACAATGCTCAAATCTCCTGCCAGATGAAACTGCAGAGGAAAACCGGAGCAGATGTCTGATGGGAGAAATGTCATGAATTCTGCCAAACCTTCAGGGAATTTCACACTCACACAAGAAAAGAGATGCTCGAAATTAGAAACAGGGAAAGAGAATCCAAAAGATTTGACTGAAAACACCAGCGTGGGGCTGAGTGTGATCCTTTCTTGCGTGAGAGGTGCTGTTATCACTGGGTAACTCCTGCAGCCACCGTGGAGACACATAATGGAGCTACCGGCTAAGTTAATGATGTCACATCCATTACATATTAGCTGCAATTCACAAAACTGTTTTACTTTCTCAAATACAAAGTCTGGGTAAATGTTCAATCACTAAGAGAGCAAGTTAGCAAGTCTTATTCAGGGAATACATGAAGTAATTCAAGGGTAAAATTACTGAACTTTCTCTTGAGCTCTAATTAAAGTTTAATTCAAAGATATCATCAATAAATGACCTGACTGGCCTGAAATTTGTCTACTGCTGAGTGTGATGTGTTAGCTTCTTTCATAAATGTTTGACACCTCCAGAGATGTCAGGAAATTAGATAATGGACTCAGTAATGTCTCGTACACATCAGCAGCCTGTCTGTTTAAACCTGCAATTAACTGGTTTGATTTTCCAGTGAGGGCCAGAGGAAACACGGTAACGTAACATTAGCATATCATCACCTTTAAACCTGATATGACAAACTTAAGAGTCAGATATTTCTGAAGAACTATCAGTCTTGAGCTGTATTCCATGTTCACCAGCTAGCCACTGACATTTGTTTTCTGTGAGCTAAAGCCAAGGTTAGCCACGAATTCAGGCTGTCATTTGATACATTGTTATTAGACAAATACTTATTAGGCTAAAGGCACTTTATTGTATGTAGACTGATGGATGTAGCCACCATGACGTCACCCACTGGTGTGTGGAATAGCATTTTAAAGCCTTTAAAGCCTTTTTTTTTTTTTAAGATAGATGTGACCATATTTCGACAAGAGGGTACATCAGCTAACATTTTCTAGCTTGCTGGGTTACCAAGGGGTATCTGTAATTTACTGCTATTAAATAGGAAGATAACTTTATCTAGCGAAAAACAGGCTTAAAATAGGAATTTACCTTTTTGAGAAACTCACTGGACAACTCCTTATAGTGTCTTTTACCAGATGAAATGACACCATCCTGTACAATATTGTTCAAAAGTCTTGAGCCATCCCTCATTTCTTTATATTTTTCTAGGAAAATGGGAAATAGGTACAGCGATTTATTGAAATATGCAAACATACATGGAAATACAGTATATAAGGCACAGACAGAGTTTGTACAATTCTAACAATCTTGAAAGTCAGTATTTGGTATAACCACCTTTATTCATTTCAGCCTGAACCATCTTAGCCAAGCTTGTAATTTCTTTAAGTAGTCTTCAGGAATAGTTCTCCAGGCTTCTTGAAGGACATTCAAAGCTCTTCTTTGGATGTTGGCTGCCTTTTGTTCTGTTCTCTGTAAAGATGATCCCACACTGATTCAATAATGTTGAGGTCCGGGCTCTGGGGAGGCCAATCCATGACTGATAGTGTTCCATTGTGTGTTTTTCTATTCGGGTATGCTTTTACTGCATTGTCAGTGTGTTTGGGATCATTGTCAAGCTGAAAAGTTAAGCCGGTGCCAAAAATCAAAATCGTCCTTTCCTTAAGAAGGACTTCTTGAGAGCCGCCTTTCCACTGAGACCATTTCTGATGAGTTTTCAGCAAACAGTAGATGACCAACTGAAGGGCCAGATGCATCTCTCAGGTACTGTGTTTTTTTTTTTTTTTCCTATTTCTTAAGGACATGACTTTCAGATACTGTTCATCTGCTGTAGATAGTTTTTTAGGCCTGCCACTTCTTCTTTTGTCCTCCACTTGTCCAGTTTCCTAATATTCTTTAAGTACGTGAAATGTACACCTTTCTGAGATATGCCAGGTTTTTGGCTAACAGCTCATTGGGAATCACCTTGTTGGTGCAAAAATACAATTTAATGTCTGACAAACTGTGTTATCTTTGGCATTTTTCATACATTCAACTAAAGAAATGGGAACAAATTATATGTTTTTGCTACAGGCTGCTAGTAACAAAGTGCCTAAAGACACAATTTAAAATTAGTTCTTTGCTAAGTTGTCTGTTATGTTTAGGCACAACACTGGTTCATCTCTTGAGTTAGGTGCCTTTTTATGCTTGAATGATTCATGGGTCAGTGTTAGGTGGCTTAACACACACAAAAAAAGAAAAAGTCTGGCCCCTTGGAAGCAAAATATAAAGAAATGAGGGGTAGCTCAAGACTTTTGCAAAAAAGAGCTATAATCAGATGCAGTCAACTAAGATTGAGAAGACATCCTTGTCAGTTTTTACATAATTGTGTATTTATGATAACTGCAGTAGCAGTGATGAAAGTGTGACCCACCAATGTGAAGAATTTTTTTCTTTAGTGATTATGTCAGTGTATCAATCCAACATACTTCAACACTGCAGTGATACTGCTAACAACCTGTCTATACCATCGTCACTTTGGTCATGCATATTCTCTTGAACTTTTCTTGAGATGCGTGATTTTAAAAAATGAATTCAAGAAACATCTACACAGTGTTTAGATTGCTCATGGCACTTTTAGCTTTTTAACACAAACCAAGAATAAGCACTGGGATGACTATGTGTGATTCCAGCCAAGCTCGGAAGCTAAAGCCAAAAGAGTAACAGGATATCATTTGGGTAAATCCTGGCAGTTTGAACCTCTGGACAAAAATCAGATGCTAGTTGTTTTAAACATGCACATACTGTTCTTTTCTTTCCCCAAATTACATGAAGAAAGATAAAAATCTGTTGATTATACTTGACAGGTTTTTTTTTTTTTAATTCTCTTTTTTCTTTGTGATTTCTGCTGCTGCTGGAAATAAGGCTCATGAGAGCAGTTAGTGGGATGTAAAACCTTCTTTGTGGATTCATTATTACAGGAATTTCATCCATCTTTGACGTAAAAATATTGCAGATTTAAGGCTAGCTCCAACATAAAGATCCAATATAGTGATCTTGTATAACTGATTATGTATCTTAAATCTTTTGTTTTAAATTAAGGCACTGCCACCAGAATTAACTCTGGAAAATGCAAAATTATTTCAACATAGAGCCCCAAAAACACACTGATCTGCCAGGGCTGTGCTAGAGTAAAATATTTGCAAGAATGCTCACAACTAGTGATACAAAACTGGCTTCAGGCTGAAATTGAGGAACAAATAACAGCTGCAACAACTGCATATGACAGGATGAACCGGTACTCTGAGGAACCAACAAAAGCAGAGCTCCATACCATAAATACAGAGTTACAGCCATAAACTTAAGTGAAGTAGACTTTAAAATAACAAGACTGCTGTCCTGCTACGTGACGGCCACACTGTAGGACCCCGGACTCTTCTGTTTGTCTTGGACCAGCTACAGCGACACACTGATGACCTTAGTGAACTCCACAGTTAATGATGTGTGCCTGATCTCTAAACTACAATATAATACTTGACCAATTGCTTTATACCATTGTAATAAAAGGCAGTAAATGTGATTCCCAAAGAGCTATTAGCTATCTTAGCATGGTGTGTAGTGGGTCCTTAAGAAAATTGAGGAAATTGGGCAAAAGAAGAAGTGGCAGTCCTAAAAAAAAACCAAAAAACACTATCTACAGCAGATGAACAGTATCTGAAAGTTATGTCCTAAAGAAATAGGAAAGAAAATCCAGCAAAGATCTGACACAGGACCTGAGAGATGGATCTGGGCCTTCAGCTGGTCCATCTACTGTTTGCTGAAGCCTTGTCAGAAATGGTCTCAGTAGCTGTCGAGAAGCCATTCTTAAGGAAGGGACACAGGGAGAAAAAGCTGAGGTGTGCGAAATTACTCAAGAACTGGACTGAAAGTCAGCGACAACATGTCTTATGGAATGATGAATCCAAATGAGAAATTTTTGGTTCAAATCTTCGTCTATATGTACATAGGAGGTCAGGAGACAGTGAGTGTCTACAGCCATCTGTAAAACACGGTGGAGGCTCTGTCGTGGTTTGGGGCTGCATTTCAGCCAGTGGTGTTGGGAATCTTGTCAAAGTTGATCGAATTATGAATGCAGAACAGTATCGTCAGATTTTGAGCCACCATGCAATACCATCTGGAAAGCGTTCGATTGGCAAATTACAAGAAAGCTTGCCAAAGAGAGTTTAGGCTGAGTTGAAGAATAAAGGTGGTCATACCAAATACTGACTTTCAAGATCGTTACAGTTGTACGAACTCTGTTTTTGCCTTATAGACTGTGTTTCCATGTATGTTTGAACATTTTAATAAATCGCTGCACCTATTTCCAATTTTCCTAGCAAAATATAAAGAAATGAGAGGTGGCTCTCATTTCTTTTCATTGAAGCCTCCTATCACTATTGTCAGCACGAGGAACCATTCACTTTGGTGCCTTTAAAAATTTTTTTGCTTCTTCCTGTATCATAAGAAGTCATGATTGAACAATAGTCTTAATCAGTGATGTGCAGTTACACACTTGTTTGAATTTGAAAATAAATTAATAAATTAATAAGCTTTTTTACATCAACACCCTTTGTGTTCAGTGACAAAGAACGCCTTAGCTTGCCACAGAACCACTACCAAAATCGAAGAAACACTCCTAGCTTTAAAGTTGTTTAAACACTAATTTTGTATTATTTAACCTGGCTTTATTCCCATTATTTATTGTGTCTTATGCTAACTGCAATCTCTACCTTCGTTACAGGTGTCTGGGGAAACAAAGGGAAGTAGTGTGCGAATAGTGTACATTATGTTGCCCAGTGTGAGCCAGTGTATGCTATCCCTGCCTTGGGTCTTTGAGACGATATTGAACTCAGCGCAGTTTGTTAAATTAACTCACTTTCTGTTGGCAAAATGTCAAAAATTAGCAGTACCTGTGAGGTCACTAACAGAAGAAACAGGGTAATTTTCTGGATCTGATGAGAGCAGCTCTTTTGTAGAATTTATAAATTATATATTTTTACTTTTTATTATATTTTAAAACTGTAGGTAAAAAGTAAAAAGTCAGGATAGATGACAGAATCTTAGGTACCTCAGCTGCTATGACCTTGCTGCTATTCTCACCAAATGTTTGATTGTGTTTTAACTCTAGATGCCTTCTAAGTAAGGTATACCAGTCCAACTTGAAGGAGATGCCAGGACAGACCCAGTACACATTGAATAGATTATGTCTCTTGGTTGGAAGTGCCTCGGTATCCCCCTAAAGAGCAGTGGCCAGGGAGAGGGAGGTCTGGACATCTCTGTTTAGAAGAAGCAGAAGATGGATGGATGGATGGACGGAAAAAAATCGAATAATTTGCCTAAAACTCTTAATTAATCGAACACAGTTTGAATTTTTTTTTGAACTCATGCTTTCACTGCATGCTTTACCTCATACTGTTGTCATCTTGAGGCCAATATATTCAAATCACATTTGAACTGTGTTGGAATTTAAAAACAAGGTTGCAAAGTCTGATGTTGTAAGATTGGTTTATATATTCACATTAAAATATATCATTACTAGGGGGTGGTAAAATGGCATTCACTGTTCTTGTTGCAAAAAAAAGAAAAGATCTTCTCTGAAATTTTACAGGAAATTGATTATGTCATCAGGTATCTGTAAGGTCTACTGGATCACTAAAACAATGATATAATTCACAAATCAGACCTCCGTCTCTGCCTGCCGCCACCTCTCCCCTTAGTCTAGTTTGATATTCACTTTTGGCATCAGTTGCAGACAGTGCTGCTTTGGGAAGAAATTCAACTGAAATTCATCATTCAGACAAGACGCTCACCTTCTATCCAGCTGTTTCCTCGCCAGCACTCTTCATGTCTCCCTTTATATGTCTCACTTTGTCCCTTCCATCATCAAAGTATGCTAAATACATTTGTTGTTATCTTCCTGTGAGAAGAAATGAAATAAAAGGAAGTCACCCCATCTTGAGTCCATGTTTTGGTCTCAGCATGAAGTAAGCCTTTTTTTTTTTACCCTCTGCTGGTCTTAGAGAAGGTTGCTCTTGGGACACAGTGAGAAGGAGATGACAAGGGGAAGCTTTGGCTAATGAAATCAAACTGTCTTTTAGAGGACTTTTCAGCTTCGGTTTGGCGTGCCCTGTTGTGTGCTTTTGTTGTTTCCTGCTTTTGTGTGTTTATGAATGTGCAAGTTGCATTTCCTGACATCTGTGGGGTTTTGGTCTTTTTTTTTTCCAACAAGATTTTCCACATGTGGCTGAAATTTGGATGACTGTGGATGAATTTTGACTTGTAGATTAAACTATGCTGGGTTTTTTTGTGTGTGTGTGATGCTTTTGTCTGTGTAATCTATGTATTATCTGTCATTACCAGAGGAAAACTAACATCTAAAACTACCAACAGTTACAGTCTAGGCTGTAAATATACGGGCTGTTACATATTTAGAATAATGCACACAACATTAAAGTGGAAAACCCAAGGGACAAACTCCATAGCTGAAAAATAAAGAAGTGGCAAAAACTGCAGTTCCTCTAGGCTGGCTCCAAGAAGGAGTCAATCCCCACAGACTCCCATGTTAAAATGGCCAACTTTACATTAAAAAGCACATTTACATCCTGGTACAAAAAACTGTTTTGGCCTCTAGGGATGGTTTCCCCCCTCATAAAAACTACAAGTGGCATGGGTTTAGCTGTGTTGATTGACAGGTGTCCCGACACAGGCAACTGGAGTCGATTGTGGTCTGCTAGGCCTCATCCATTACTTGCGTGTGTGTGCTGTTGGTGCTTTTTGGATTTTAATGGATTATCTGACTAATATTACAGCTTGCTGTGTGGTACAGACCATCCCAGAAGGTCATGCTTCAGTTTTGGTCAGTGAAATTCTATATGTGTGTATGTGCATTGCAACCGTATAGTTTCTGGAGACAGCTTGCTAACCAAGCTTGCTAGTCTTAGCAGATAACTTAACCTTTAATCTGTAAAAGGTAACTTCTGGCTCCAAAAAGACAACGTGGTGGTAGCCAAAATGCTAACATTGAAGCTTCAAAATGCAGAGTCCAGAATCAGTGGGTGACATCATGGTGACTACCGTCCATCTTTTATACCATCTGTGGGCAAATTTCAGCTTTAATTTAAGTGAGTTTGCATCAGCATAGGGATGAAGTTTTTGGGGGGCACCTGTGTGTCATTTCAAAGTTAATTCACACATATAAGACCTCACAACAAAGTACTTCTACAAGCAAATCTTACCACTCTGTGTCTATTTTGGCAATGCCTCCAGACACTTATTTGGGCATTTATTCTAAATGAATATGAAGAGAGGCATAACTTTAATTTCACTGGTCACTGGGACATAAACATGTATAGAATCAGCAGTCAAATCTTAGTAAAAATAAACACTTCAGATTTTGATGACTTAAAAAGCCTAATTAAAAGCAAAGCAAAAGTTATCGGCTATCAAAGGGTTTTTGGATTGCCAAAATTAATAGTAGAGAGATCAAAAAACAAACAAAAAAGAAAAAACAGTCTTCTGGATGATAACCGCTGCAAGGTGAAGAAAAAACAGAAAAGAAAAAAAAAATGCCAGAATACAAGTGACTTATGTTTCCTGGTCAACTATTAAGACCAGAACCTTAGAAGATGCAAAGCCCTGATAAGCCTGAAAAACAGAAGGATGGGCAGCAGTTCATAAAAACATTCAAAAAGACCCACTGCAGAGTTGTGCAACAAAGTTATTTGGAAAGAGGGAACAAAAAAATCAACCACCATCACAATAAAGGAAGGAGGAAAAAATGTCAGACATGTCAGTGCTTCTGTTATGCTTGTGGGGGTATGGCTGATAATTTCACTGATGACAGGGGGACACAGTGGTGGTCTGTGTGCTCAGATTAAGTCAAAGGCATCCAAAACACACTGGATGGCATTTCATAACTCAGCAGGACAAAGACCCTAAGCGTATCACTAAAGCAACCAAAAGTGTTTCAGGGTGAAGAAGTGGAAGATATCAGGCCTGACAGAGCCGCATTTCACAATGTTGTCAACCAGATTAAAGGCAGAAGGACCCCGCAACAAGCTAGAGATGAAGGTATCTGCAGCAAAGACCAGTTAAGATACAAAGCACCGCTGATGTCCGTTGGTTGAATATTATACCTCATCTGTGTGGTACAAACAGACCTGACCTTGGTGCTAAACTGGTGTTGACTACGTGATATGATTTGGCAGGAAGAAGTAGACTAACTGTAAGAGAACTGGAGCAATGATATAAAACGGATTTTAGCCAGCAGAGCATTTCATTTATATATGCATGTCGTAATGTGTTGATAAAGGACCCAGTGGTTGATGGGTAATTTGACAAAGTTTGATTTAAAAAGGGTGTAGTGAGCTGAATTTAAGTTCAAATAAACTCTTTTGACTGAAATCCATCAACACTCCCCAAGCTTTAGTCATACCTGTCATCATCAGGAGAGAAGATAACTTACTTTTAAATCAACAAATGGATTTTTGCTGGACACAAAGGCTTTGTAACTTTTTTATCAAGAAATAACATTTTTCTTATAAATAAAGCATTTAACCATTCAACAGAATGCATCCTTTTACTATTCAGTACATGAGAGAGTTTTGATCTTTACTGGTCATGTATGCTTTTTCTTTTTTTTTTTAGAGCTCTTTATTAAAGCAACAATACAAGAAATCCTCTGGGCCGGCAATATTGAGGTGAAGTCTTAAATTCATTTAGCCTAAGAGCAATAAGTAAACAGTGTTGCAATGTTAAATTGAAAATTTTGATCTGAATCTTCAGTTCCCCTCAACTTTATGGAGCTTTACTCGTGAGTCGGAGCTCACAGATTCTGCCTGGTTTCCATCTGTTTTGTTTTGCTCCACTCTCAGCATTCACATTGTGATATTTTTGCGCACAGCACACAGCCAAACCTGTTGTGTGCAAAGCTTCAAAAACCTGCTCAGGGTCTAACAACAACTAGACCAAGGGAATAAAATAAAGGTGCATGTGAAAGAGTCAAACAGGCCAAAACAGAGCTGCGAGGATGTGTATTGGCCTTATATTCATTAAGAGGCCAAGAAGGTAATGTTAATATTGATACATGGATGCATGAATGTGTGCAAGCAAGTGTGCCAGGTCCTCTTTCAAGTATTGATGTCATCTTGTTTCCACTGACCCCAGATAGCTACCTAAGATAGCTATCCTTCACGCAACTGGAACTCTTGATCGTGTTTGTGGTGTTTATGCTTTTTGGACGTTTTTAGTTCAATTATCTGACAAACAACATGGTTTGCTGTGCTGTTAATTGGACTAACAGACGTCCAAATCCATGCTCAGGTATTTCGACAAGTTAATGTTAAGTTAGCACTAAATAGTAGGTATCTCCTTCCAGGGGCGTTTCCAGAATTTTTTAAATGGGGTGGCACAGAGGGGACCAAGAACACAGCAGGGGGGGGCCCACAGGAAATCAGAAATATTTAATCAGTGTAGAAAACTAGTGTACAAAACACAATTTTCAGGCTCATGTGCAGCCCTGCCTCGTAATGCAGATTTATTATGTAAAAAATGGAGCTGTACAAGAATTTAAATATAATCTTGTGATGCCTAATTGTTTTGAAAAGTGGAAAAAAGTATTTAGACTTTTTACTTAAGTAAGAGTTTCAATCCTACTCAAGTAGCTTAATTGTGCACAGGTTGCATATTCAAATATGTTTAAAGTACCTAAAGTAAATGTACTCATGTGGAATGACACTTTTCAGAATAATATATATGATATTATTGGATCATAATTATTGAATTGTTGATGTG
>VUQI01030560.1:0-14708 GCA_015106735.1 Paratilapia polleni
CTGCTGCAGATTTGTCAGCTGCACATCCATGATGTGAATCTCCCTTTCCACCACATCCCAAAGGTGCTCTATTGGATTGAGATCTGGTGACTGTGGAGGTCATTTGAGTACAGTGAACTCATTGTCATGTTCAAGAAACTAGTTTTAGATTATTTGAGCTTTGTGACATGGTGTGTTATCCTGCTGGAAGCAGTCATCAGAAAATGGGTACACTGTGATCATAAAGGGATGGAAATGGTCAGCAACAATACTCAGGTAGGCTATGGTATTTAAACGATGCTCATTACTAAGGGGCCCAAAGTGTGCCAAGAAAATATCCCCCACACTATTACACCACCACCACCAGCCTGAACCCTTGATACAAGGCAGGATGGATTCATGCTTTCATGTTGTTTACACCAAAGTCTAACCCTACCATCCAAATGTCACAGCAGAAATTGAGACTCATCAGACCAGGCAACATTTTTCCAAACTTCTGTTGTCCGATTTTGGTGAGCTCATGTGAACTATAGCCTCAGTTTCCTGTTCTTCGGTGACTGGAGTGGCACCTGGTGTGGTCTTCTGCTGCTGTTGCCCATCTGCTTCAAGGTTCAACATGTTGTGCATTCAGAGATGCTCTTCTGCATACCTTGGTTGTTACTGTTGCCTTGCCTTTCTCCTCTGACCTCTGACATCAACAAGGCATTTTCACCCAGGAAACTGCCACTCATTGGATATTGTCTCTTTTTAAGACCATGCTCTGTAAACCCTAGAGATGGCTGTGTGGGGAAAATCCTAGTAGATCAGCAGATTCTGAAATACTCAGAAATGCTGAAATAACCTACAGACTTCTATCATCTCTTTCTTGATTGATAGTCAGTGCACCACAGTAATGACACCCCCACCCCTCTGGTAATACGCAGGTTACGGCACTGAACTGAAAAATAGATGACTTGGTCGTAGGGGCCGCAGCCCTATCTGTCTGCTGCAAAATAAAGACAGTAGGACATGACAAACGATGATCTTAGTTCGGACCTCATGTCAACATTGAGTCCACATGGACACAAGTCCCACAGGCCAGTTGTGACTGCAGACTGCATGTAACAGATGTATAAATTAGCATCAGACAGTTCAGAAAGTCTTCCTCTCCTGAGATGCGCAGTACAACACAGTTGAAACCAGCCTTAATTTAATTCCACAGAGTGTTAAGTGCTAAATATTCTCACCAAGTAGATTTCTTTGAAAGGAACTGTTAGCCTTCCAGCGGTGAAATAATTGAGCTGTCATTGCATTACTGGGGTTTTTCCCAATTATTGCAGGCTTGTGCTATTCTATGAGGACTCTGCCAATTGCCACTGTGTTTTTAAAAGCTTCCTCATTGAAGGCTTCCTTTAATGTCTAGTACCAATTGGCCTCTCTTCCGCTCTCCCTAGCTCTATTTCTGTCTCAGCTTCTCTCTCTCTCATCCCTCCCTCTGTGTGTCTGCCTATCTTTTTTTTTTTTTCTGCTCTTCTGTGTCAGTGCTCAGCAAGTTCATACAACTGCTTTCATGCCTGGAGATCTGTGAAATAAACACAAATGTTGGCCTGGCTCACGGACACAGCGCAGAGTGAATAATGATTACATTTTTGGGACTGTGCTGCAGCTGAGGCAATACATAAACCAGTCTCCTCTCTGGTTGCTGTTGGGGACGTAAACAAAACTATCACCATGACGAAACAAGGGCATTCATGCAGAAAACCCCCCAACAAGCTGTACACTGAACGCTTCAGCTTAAATATTTTTAATGCAGATATGTTTGAAAGTATACTCTATTGCTGCACTAAGACTACAGATGTGCCTGATATGTGCAGCACATCTGGGAGGGTGGCAAAACACGTCAATGTGATTGGTCTGTGATCAGTAAAGGCAGCTTGTCTGTGTTACTTTACTTGACAGAAAACTATTCATTTTGCTGTTATTTCTGAATATTTGATGAACCATAAATACCTATTATGCTCCAGTAAATGAAACCACAATTTTAAAAAGAAAAAGGTTTAATTTTATTACAATACAATCTTTAATGTTTAATCTGATAACACAAACTTAAAGCAGACAGAATATTGTAATTTTCAGTTTCATATTTTAATTCTGGACTCTACTAGAGTAATTTATCACGATTCACAGTTCAAAATAATCATTATTTATCTTATACTGGGTCTTGGTGCAGCTCTTCCCTTCACCCTGAAACAAGCTGTTTTAGCTCCTTTCCCTTTAAGGCCTCTTAAGGACTCTCTCTTTAAGACAGGTTTCCTCTGATTGGTTGACACTTGTAAACAGAAGGTTTGAACAGCAAGTGGGTGGAGCTTCTGTGCTCATCATGGCATGGTGACCATATTAATGATATCCCCTCTCTGTGACATCATTAAAATCCACTGAAAATTGAGCATTTAGAGCAGTCTGGAGCCTGACCTTTGGGCTCACAGGGATTGCTTCTGCATACGCTGACCTCATTATTTGAAACTTTGGCCGTGTATAATATGAGCATTCACTGCTGTAACAGTATATATATGACAGAAAATAAGAAAACACATAATAACAAAAAACAGTCAAGTCCTCTGTGCTGCCATGGCCTCACATGTGCTCCATGATGTAATAAACTGTGTAACATACTCCCCACAGAGGCCCAGAATTGACTAATTTAAAATGCTCTCCCCTTTTTTATCTCTTTCAGAGGAAATCAAAGAGGAATCGGAAAAATTAAGGTAAGCAATTGATGAATTACGTAACACAAAAAGGCAGCAAAGGTCATTTCATTGGTCTTATCTCTCCCTGCATGCTCAGGCACTGTAAAATTCATGGCTGACTTGCAAGCCTTTCTGTTGCTTTCGCCTGTGTTCAGATGAGTAAAGGGGATTAAAACTCTGCGTGTGTGTGTGTGTTCACGCGCACGTCTCTAGCGTGTTTTTTGTTCGTGGCTCTCCGCCTGGCATGTTCCCAACAGTGCCTTGCCTTCTCATTAATGGATTTCTTCATGAAGCCCTGCCTAATGCCTTTGACTGTGTGTGTGTGTGTGTGTGTGTGTGTGTGTGTTTGTTTGTGAATGTGTGGGGTGCTCATGAATGGGCTTCGAAGTAACATGGGCTTTGGAATGAAATGTAGCATGAGTGCCACCTCTCCTCTTTGCCATCCTTTCTTCCTCCTGCCAGCTCATTTTTATTTCCCACTTACATTTCTGCCCCCATCATTTTTCCTTTCACACACAATCCTTCCCCCATTATTTCACTCAATTCTCTCCAAATTAGAGTTACCAGTAACTAAATTTCATCCAAATTTTAAGGTTAGTGATTATCTGCAGCCACACCTGGTTCACACAAGTACTGCTGCTTTTGGTTTCGCCTCAGATACTTCACAGCTCTCTCCTATTTTTGTATAGATGCAATAGTCCAGCTTTGCCACTTATGAATACAAACACCCTGTTTGAGCCTGCAGCCCAGTTTAAATGGGTTTTCTCTGTGCATTCATTCTGTAATGTCATTGCAATAGTAGTCATGGGCAATATCTAACTAAGTACATCTTAAATCACTGTTTAAAATCTAATCTTGATATAACAGCTAAATGTATTCAAAGGAAACAAGTACTGAGCATTACAAGCAAATTTAATCACTGTGATATTTAAATAAAGCAGCCAGCTAAAGCTCATGGTTTATAGGGATCATTATTGGTGTTGTGGGAATTGTTTTCAAAAGCATTTCTAAATCTTAGAAATGCACTTATCACTTAACCGTAACACCACATAAAGACCTGAAAAAGCTCTAAGCTCTACAAAGCAGCCTGCACTCAAGGTACACTTAGTTACATGTTCTGGAGTTTTCAGTATCACACAGGCTACATCAGTAGATTCAATTTGCTCATTTGTCTGGGAAGTATACACATTGGAACTTTTCAGTATTCTGGGGACCTCTTGTTTATGTTGGTTTAAAACAAGTAACATGGAAAAAAAAAAAAAAAGTTACAGGGTCAATAACACACTCATCTGCAAACTAAATGTGAAGCTATAGCCAGCTGATGGTCAATTATGAACCCGTCAGGTATACTTTGAGAGTGTATGCTATATGGACAAAAGTACTGGGCCACCTACACATTACTACAGGAGCTGCTTGGCCATGGTAACCCATGCCATGAAGCTCCTGGCACGCAGTTTTTGTTCTGATCTTAATGCCAGAGGAGGTTTGGAACCCTAAAGTTACTGAGTCAGCAGAGCGTTGGCGACTTTTACGCACTATGTGCCTCAGCACTCGGCGGCCCCGCTCTGTAACTTTACGTGGTCTGCCACTTTGTGACTGAGTTGCTGTGGTTCCTAAGCACTTTCACTTTACAATAATACCACTTAGTTATCTAGGGGGGAAGAAATTTCACAAACTGACTTGTTGCAATGGTGGCATCCTATTACAGTAACACGCTCAAATTCTTTCATAAATGTTTGTAAAGGCGGACTGCATGGCTAGGTGCTTGATTTTATACACCTGTGGCAATGGGACTGAAAACAACTGAATTCAAAGATTTGAGAGGTGTGGCACAAAACTTTTGTCCATGTCGTGTAGCATCTCGAAACATCAGCCAATATTTTGATGCTTTTGGTGTAGCCAGTTGATTTGATGTTCTGTGCATTGGTCATTCTATACAAATGTTGATTTTTTTTTTTTTTTTTTTTTAAAAGCTAATAAAGCATCAGATAATAGGCACTGATTCTGGATTGTGTTCTGGCAAATGCAGTCCCTCTTTTGCTTTCTACACTGAGTATTTGTGTACATGCAGCCAAAGCCTGCTGAAGTGATTGGCCAATACAACTTGGACTGCAAGCAGACAACAAACCAGAGGGCTTCCAGCACCAAAATTTTTGTCCCTTGCCTAAGGACTGTGCATATTTAAATGCTAACGTCTCTTTATAGAGATTAGCTCAGGATAAAGATGGGGGAAACAGTCTGGCTCTGTCCATAGGTGACATATTTGACCAACCACCAGCCCTGAAGCTCAGTAGTCAATAAGATAAATTCTGTGGATTTTTTTGGGGGGTTTTTTGGGGGGTTTTTTGGGGTTTTTTTGGGGGGGGTTGCAAAGAAATCAGATAAGCCTATTGTGAAATTATTCCCTTTGACTGGTCTATGACAACTGAGCAAAGTTAAACTGCTAATGAGATATGATTGAAAGCTCCCAAGTGATAATAAGTGGACCTTGTGAGGAAACACGGTTCCAGTAAGAATTTTTATTTTAAGCACTTGTTTCCAAGATGAGGTTAAGCCTTTGGGTTCAGCATTTAAGCTAATGCAATATTCAGTTATGTTATAATACTGATATTAGTTTATGCATTGACACACACCTGTGTTGCCTCTTCCCAGATATATCACATGCTGCTAGCTTCAGTTGAGGCATGCACGATGGCTGTGGATGTGAATGTGGATGCTGGCCTTGCTCTCTGATTAAAACCCAGTTTTATAGTGTTTATGTTTTATAAGCAGCCTTAGCCTGACATTGGGCTTATAATAAAGGGGAGAGCAGGCCGGGTGACATTAAGCAGGGAGTTCAGGAATAAGCCAGAGAAGAAGAGCTCCCTGCAGATCCACAGGCATAATAGCTGAGAGAGAAAGAGATGGAGACTGGGTCAGACCAGTAATAAGCTGACGAACTGGATGCTCTTTGCTGAATCATAGCTCCATTTTAATGTTGTTGTCCAAAAGGTTTTGAAAAAGATTGAAAGGCTGGTAAACAGGTTCATATTTTCCATTTTTATGCTTGTATATTTTTGTAGTTCTTTCCTTGTGTTTCATTTGTGCTAATTAAGACCTGTTTCCTCTGTTGCTTTCAGACCACTTATATTTTTTTTCTTTCCAGCTCTCCCAGCTTCTTCCTTTCTTCTGCTTCTCTCTACAACTCTTAAGCACTATCATTTTCCTGTTGAAATCATGCTGCTTGATGCCTCTTCTGTTTTCAGATAGCTCTGAATAATATTTTCCTCTTCCTTTACAAGTGATCCTTCCTCTCTTCTTCTTTGTCTTTCTCTGATTGTGCCCTTCTATACTCAGTGCGGTCATCCCTCTAAAAAGAGCTGAACTCATCCTTTTTCATTGCCAAGACATAAACAATGCAGCCCCCTCCAGTGCTATCTGTCTCCCCCCCTCCCTGCCTTTCTCTGTTTGTCTCTTCCTCCAGCATGTGCAGTCTGGGTGTGGTGGTAGTGCTTAGGGATGCTGTAAAGACATGGCTGCTGAGAGGGATGGTCCATATTTTATGTCTGTCTCTGGTCTTTAAAAATTCAGAAAAAATAGCCGTGTAGTTACTAGTCGTGGAGCAGGAGATGCTTTGTCAGCATGGACCCATGGCAAAGCCTGAATTACAAACCTCTGGGATTACTACCCTAGGCACTATATTAAATTGAGTGTAATAAAAATTTTCGTACTATTCATTTTCCCTGAGGAACAGGATGAAGGGCAGGATGTTTTTAGGTTTAGCATGTTTAATGTCCTGTTCCAGCTGTGGAACAAGAAGAGCTTGTTCTTGTTGTTCTGAAACATACCCGAGCATTTTTTTTTCAAGTTGTGTTCTTCAGGCCTGGATGTCAACAAAAGTGTTAGTATGTCATGCCGATTTGTATGCCCCGTTTCTTTTCTTGTGACTTGAGATGACAGACAGGACCGTGGAATCAGTGTTTATCTCACAGTCTCCATCGCTTTCTTCCTCTTTTTTTTTTTTTCCCTCCCTAGCCCACCCGGTGGAGATGGCAAATCAGGTTCCAGCACTTTACCGCCAATCAAATCAAAGACCAACTTCATTGAAGCCGACAAGTACTTCTTGCCGTTTGAGCTGGCATGTCAGTCCAAATGTCCCCGCATCGTCATCACCTCGCTCGACTGTTTACAGGTCAGTGGTGGGACAAGTCACACTGCAGACCCCCAAATGCTTGCATGAGTCTTACTTTATGGCAGCAAATTGTGTGCTGGGTTCTTCCTTTACTCTGCCCTTGGAGGTC
Source organism: Paratilapia polleni (assembly GCA_015106735.1). Classification (NCBI taxonomy): domain Eukaryota; kingdom Metazoa; phylum Chordata; class Actinopteri; order Cichliformes; family Cichlidae; genus Paratilapia; species Paratilapia polleni. The sequence goes on from VUQI01030560.1 coordinate 6,986, forward strand.
TTTCAAGTCCTGCTAGGGAGTAAATGAAAAAAAAAAAATACAGTTTAATCAAAAATAAGTTCTTTTAATTCCGTGCAAAATTTGTCCCTACAGTAAAGGCTACCAGGTCATTGAGTTGCGTTTTTGTGCCTGTGTATTTACATGCACGTCTGCATATTTTTGTGACTTTTAGAAGCTGATAGCGTATGGCCACCTGACGGGCAGCGCCCCGGACAGCACGGCTCCGGGCAAGAAGCTCATCGACAGGATCATCGAGACCATCTGTGCTTGTTTTCAAGGACCCCAGACTGATGAGGGCGTGCAGCTACAGATTATAAAGGTGTGCCACTGTCCCTGTCTTCTGACATATCACAGCTCGTTACACACATACTTAATACACTTTAGAGTATTTAATTAGTCATCAGTCATTTCTCAAAAGAAGATGTCTGTATCTTTGGGTCACTTTGATCTGAAGTAATTTTTAATGCTACTTAATCATTTCACTGTATGTGGCTGTTTTTGGTGTCTTTGGACTCCCACAGTCCAAAGACATGCAGTTAGTGGGATTAGGTTAATTGGTAATGCTTAATTGGCCGTAGGTGTGAATGTGAGTGTGAATGGTTGTCTCTCTGTGATAGCCCTGCGACAGACTGGCGACCTGTCCAGGGTGTACCCCGCCTCTCACCCTATGGCAGCTGGGATAGGCTCCAACCCCCCTGCAACCCTGAATAGGATAAGCGGAAGAAAATGGATGGATGGATATATTTTAAATCTGATCGTTTGCAGGGAGAAGAGCATGAAAAAGATTTTTAATCTCAGTGAGACTTTTGCCTAATATAATCAGTAATAGTGGTAATTGTATAGGGTCTGCTATAAAAAAAATTATAATTTGTATTCTTCTAGATTGACTTTTTGTGTTTCTTTGTTTAACTGGAAAAAAATGCCACTTAGGTGGAAGAGCACTCATCTCGCAAACTCTGTTTAGATGATAGAGTTTAGATTAGATTTTTTTTTTTTTTTTTCTGGGTACTTTTTGGGTCGCAGCCCTTAACGTTGGTGCATCAACATTTTAACAGATTGTGATATAGCTGACTTACAGAACAGTGGCTACTGTGTTGTAATTTCTAGCCAGGTGTTTTATGCTACTTTATCCTGTCTGTATTTATTACTAATGACTTATTGTGCCTATTTTGTGGTCTTTTGTGTTGTTGCCCTCATAGACTATATGTAAAAATGAACAAACCCACAATGACTTCATCTTTTAGTTCGATTACTCTCGTTTTAAAGACTGGAATTTAGCTTCATGGCTGTCACCCTCTTTTTTTTTTTTATACATAGAAGTGCCCAAGTGACCATATTTGGGTCACTTGGGCAAGAAGTTGGAGCACTTGGAGTGCTAAGTTAAAAGCAAATGCCAGCAAGCATATTTGTGCATTATGAGACATAACTAAAAATGCCTGCTAACATACTAATAAACATCAGAATTTCACTCCACAACAACAGGAGCACTGACTTCTTGAACATGCTGTACCTCACAGCAGGCCATTTGGTAGATGATTCAAATAAAAATTCTCAAGAGGCACCAAATCCAACAACACAGTCGAGAGGTCCAGTTCCGTTAATCAAATTAGCGGAGGTTTAGCCTAGCGAATGGCTAGCAACGTAGTTTGCAGCCACACCTCTAATAATGCATAAGTTTTAGCCTCAATACAATTTAAATGGGTGAGAAAAAAAAATCACTTCCCATAAAGTTGTTATGAATGGTAAATTAGCTATTGAGACAAAAACATTTACATTCCTGTAAAGTTGGACATCCTCAAGTGGTCATTGGAGGAACTACGGTTTTTGGCTCTTCAGTATTGGCTTCTTTTTTCAGCCTGGGAGGTTGCTACTTGTTTGCCCTATGGAGAAAATCCTCAAAGAAAATAATGTTAATAAATATTCATTCTATAAGTGTGATGCAACATGCAAAAACCAGGCTAAAGTCCAAAATTGTTATGCTTAATGTTTTTGTTTCCTAAAATTTCGAAACTTCTAGATTAACATGCAAAAACAGATTGCATTGATCTCTCTTTTGTTTATTTTCCATGTATTTTTAACTTCAAGATGTTAAACTGTGTCTGTTCTTTGAATTATTGTGGTTTAATGATGATCCAAACAGATCTTTGGAACTTCAGATAAAAACTCGACTAGGTTTACAACAAACCATGGATCGATCACAATCCACACAGCGTTGTTGTTCAATAAACTTAAATTTAAGATGACAAACACTGGAAATGTTGCATAGTCCGGCTGTTCTTCATTGTGTCATTGCTGGGCTGTTTTTGTGCACAGCCGGGATTCTCTGTCTTTTGGCCAACTTTCTGCGTGTGACGTCACACATAACGTTGGCATTGCGCCTATAACTTGATGGTTTGACTGATGAGTTAATGTGGCTTGACACTCGGATGTGTTTTCAGAAGTATTGCCAGGTTCAGGGGACTACTACTACAAGATGTTTTTTTTTCCCCCCAAGAAATTCTCAAAGCTTTTATAGAGTAAAGCACGTGTGTACATGCATGTATATTTTTGTACCCCTCAGCAACAGTGGTTCATCTTACTTTCCTGTCTTCCCCTCTTTCTTTGGCTGCCTTTCTTTACTCTTTCTTTTTTTTTTCAGGCTCTGTTGACAGCGGTGACGTCTCAGCACATAGAAATCCACGAGGGTACCGTGCTGCAGGCCGTCCGTACCTGTTACAATATCTACCTGGCCAGCAAGAACCTCATCAACCAGACCACAGCCAAGGCCACCCTCACACAGATGCTCAACGTTATCTTTGCACGCATGGAGAATCAAGCAGTATGTTCAAACCTACTGTAAACACTGGATTACACAGAACTCTGTTTATGTAGAGAGACAGAGGACAGCTCTTTTCTGGAGCTACTCTCTGAAGAAATTTGTCACTAATAAAAGCCAATGAAGCTAATTTGAGTATTAAATGAACTATAGCTTTAGCCTAAACAAATCTGTTGCAGTCAAATTTGCACTAGGTGAAACTGTTTGGATATGGAGTCAAACTGGAATGAAAATAATGACTTTACATTCTGTGGCTGGTTTACTCAAGCCACCAGATTTAATTAAAATCTGCTGTTTGCTTTGTGTCCAGAGGGACATTTTTAGCTACTGCCTTCAAAAAAACAAAACAAAAAAAAAAAACAAAAAACAAAAGCTTGCTCTAATGTCATCTTTTTCTTTTTGAATGACACTTTTTTCCCCCTCCTCACCTGCCTCCCTCCCTTCCTTTTGGACACATAGCTTACAAATCACAAGCTATCTTGGTCTCTGGCCTCCAGAAAGCGTGACCGCCAGGTAAAGCGTGCAGGACTGCCGTGACTTGCCTGATCCGAACTCTTAAACTCTTCTCTGTGCATCTGTGTTTGCGCATTAAAGCTTTTTTTCCTCATCCATTCATGCACTCATTCGTTCTCTCTTCCTTTGCTCCTGCACTGCACAGGAGCAGGTATGCTGTGCACCTCTTCCACCATATGCTTGCTGTGGCTTCTGTTGACTTGCCCTACAAATCATCTCGCTTTTCTCCCGCACCACTTTACATTTGAGTTTACTGTCACACCTGGGCGTGGTAAATGTTTTACAGCAGGTCAGCTGCACCCATCTCATTCCTGACGAGTTTTGTTATGGTTTATTTCTTCTTCTAAGTCTTTCAGAACAATGAGCCACTGGTATTGAGTCAGACGCAGACTGAGAAATATAAGGCAGCAGTCAGGAGTGGAGACGAAGACAAGGCAGACTTTGAGGCAGAAGCCCATTGTTGTGCTGTCACTGCCTGTGTAGTGTTGTACTGCTACACAGGGAGATCCACTTTCTGTGTCTGTGTGTAGCTGTATCCTCCTGACTGCGGCTCAGCACGCTATGATCACAGGCACACAAACACAGGGATTGTCTTGCGCACTCTCGCACAGCCTTCACTATCCGACTGAGGTGGCATTTAAATAATGAGCTTAGTTTGTCTGCACCCCCTCCCCCTCCAGTCGAGGCACATTTGTCCGGTCCTATTACCGTTGCTCATATTCAATTCAATACTGATTGTTTCATTCGCAATGCTGCGTCACTGAATTTAATTGATTACATTTAATGCGACAATATCGGCAGTCTGATTTAAATGCAATTGAGCAGCTTTTAATGGGAGTGTTGCTTTGAGAATAAGGCATAATGAGTATAATGAAAGGAGTCGGTTTTTGGTTTGCCTTGTAAGAATTAAAAAAATAAAAATAAATGAGTGACTTTCATAAAACAGATTGTGTAATTGTTTCCTGTGGCTAGTGATAGATACGAGACAGACTAATGAATTGAAACAAATTCATATTGGCTGATTTTTACTCCTAATTACAGTTCCGAATTCAAAAGAGAGTCTGCTGCAGCTGCAAAGATCACCATTGTTTTGTAAATGTGTCACTCTGTTTATATTTTCATCTGTAACCCGCGTCCCCTTCAGCTACTGCGCCTTTTTTCTTTGAGTCTCTCAAGTCTATAATTTGCCTTTTAACCTTTTATTCTCGGCAAATCTACAGTCGCACTCCAATTGCACAATGCACCGTGGGGCTGTTGTTAATTTAGCTTGGCTGAGAGAATCTCCGCTGCTTGTAGTTATTTTCTCTTCTATGTATTGGTGTTTGCTGTCAAGTAGTGAAGTGGTAAACTGTGAAGATAATTATTTTCCCTCTGAGAACACCAGTTTAAACTTTTTTTTATTTTTTTTTCCCCCTCAGAAGCCTTTTCCCGGATGCAATCAGCACGATATTTACCAACATGTAACATGTTTGTTTTTTTTTTTTTTATACCATAACCACGTGCAAATGATTTTATGACCCACTTTTGGCTCATGACCTACCCGGCTAAAGCGTGGCAACACTTTGCAGCAGTCCCTGTCAGAAGCAGTGGTTACACATGTCAGCTGTGACATATCAGCTGGGACATGGCTGTAGGAGCCATTTTCCACCAGAAATACCTTCCACCGCCAGTGGACTAAAATAGACCCAGTTCACACGGGCCGGCATGAATTGATTCCTCAAAGTTTGTCTCGTTGCTGTTTTTTAGTAGCATGTCCTACTTCTGAGTGAGTGCATTTTCATATGCATTTCCATAAGAACACACATCTGATGTATGCTGACACACTCTAGATGTCCTTTTTTTAAAAACTGTAATCGTCTTTTGTTCTCTGTTTGACATAGTGGGAGTGTTGTGGCTCAAGTGAGTCTTCAGGGAATGTAGACAGGCTGATCAAACTTGTAATTGCTGATAGGTTAAGCATATAAACAAACTTTTCTCTTTTTCTGTGTGTGTGTGTGTGTGTGTGTGTTGCACGTGCCTGTTTTCTGTGAATGCTTTTGCTGTTCTTTGTATGCCTTGTCTGTGTATGTGTGCTTTGCTTTGTTTTGTTCTTGTGCGTGTGTGTGTGTGCGTGCCCCACCCCACTTAACAGCTCCAGGAAGCAAAACAGCTGGAGAGAGAGCGGCACAGGCAGCACTCCCCAGTCACTCAGCACACTGAGCCGGACTCCGCCCAGCTCCAGACTCACATTCACTCGCCAGCGAAGGGTCTGACACAGGAGGCCAACGGGCCCCTCACCCCTCCAACTCCCAGCATCACCGTCCCGTCCACCCCATCCACTCCCTCGACGCCGGCCCCGGAGAGCAGTGGTAGGTCAGTGCCTAAAGAGCAAGAGGAGCAGAGGGAGCAGGAGGAGCAGGGAGAGAACCCAGACCCAGAAAACGGTTCGGAATTCTGCGTGGCTGAAAACGAACAGACTGAGGCAGACCAAGCCACCACAGCAGCAGAAAGTAAGACCGCACACAGATTCCCCCCCCCCCCATTTTATGTTTGTCTATCAACAGATATGGACAATCACCATTTTCCCATCAGGGAGAAAATTTCTCTTTCCTGATTATGAACCCATTATCTTGCATTTTTTGGATTTATCTCTCCTGTGCCACTAAATACCATATTTGGTCAATAAAGCAATCAGCTCTCTCACAGCTAAATGCTATTTAACTGCAGCTTTGAACTTATCAGGCTCTAGTCACACTTGATTAACAATCACAGGAATGTTCAAGAGCACATTGCATGTCATTGTGTCAACTCATCCTGAGTTACAGCACCCTGAATACACACTGTAAAAGCCTCACTCTTAAAATGCTGTGCAGTTTAGTGTTTTAAAAAGCAGCAGGAACTGGTGTTTTCTGTTGCAAACTTTTGATACAACATTCAGCTTTACAGAAGCTCCTTTAATGAGGGAATTGGTGTAGAATCTGTAGAGGAGAATAAAAAATGTCTTTCAGTGACATTGTAACTTTGTGCGTGCCAGCTCAGAAAGCCTGAAAATCTCTTTATTGCATTTTATTACTCTAGGCAGTCCTGTGAAAAACTAAGTCCACCCTTTCTGCTTCCATAGGAATTAAGAGAGTAGATAGCAGCCAGGTGCTGCTAATCAAATGCACTTATTTAATTGATCATCAGCAAGTGCAAGCACCCCTATAAAAGCAGAAGTTTTGGCAGTTTGCAGGTCCGCAGCATTCAGATGTGTGTTAATGCCACAGTTTTCCTAGGTATGGACGTCCTAGCAAATTTACCCCAAGGTCAAACCGTGCAATGAGAAACTGCAAAAAGACAGAATTTACGGGCTTCAGTTAGCATGTTAAATGTTAAAGTTCATGACATTTGAAAAAGACTGAACAAGTATGGCTTGTTTGGAAGGGTTGCCAAGAGAAAACCTTTTCTCTCTAAAAAGAGCATGGCAGCGCAGCTTAGGTTTACAAAGTTGCATCTGAACAAACGACAAGACTTCTGGAGCAGTGTCCTTTGGACAGATGAAATTGGAAATGTTTGGCCATAATGCACAGTTCCAAGTTTGACAAAAACCAAGCATAGCATATCAGCACAAATGCCTCATACCAACTGTCAAGCACGGTGGCAGAGGGGTGGTGATTTGGGTTCATTTTGGAGCCACAGGATCTGGGCAACTTGCAGTCATTGAGTCGACCATGAACTCCTCTGTAGAAGTATTGTAGAGTCAAATGTGAAGCCATTTGACCAACAAATAAATTGGGTCATGCAACAGGACAATGATCCCAAGCACACCAGCAAATCTGCAACAGAATGGCTGAAAAAGAAAAGAATCAAGGTCTTGCAATGAACCAGTCAAACTCCAGACCTCAACCTGATTGAAATGCTGTGGAGAGACCTTTAAGAGAGCTGTGTATAAATGAATGCCCACAAACCTCTATGAACTGCAGTAATGTTGGAAAGAAGAGTGGGACAAAATTCCTCCACAATGATGTGAGAGACTCCTAAAATCATACTGAAACAATTGCGGGGGTTCTCCAAGCTATTGGAGTGTACTTAGTTTTTCACAGGGCTGCATAGACTCCTGTGAAAACTTTCTTTTTCAGATGACTGTATGCAAAAAGAATCAAAGTGTATACTGAAACTTGTCTGTTGTTCATATGCAGCAGTCCAGAAGGATGGAGAGGGAGCTGAGGAGGAAGATGGGGAGACCCCGAACTATGAGGAGAAAGCCCAAGAAATTGTGCAGAGTATTCTGCAGGAGGTGGTCAATACTGTAGCAGGAGGTAAGTTTTTTTTTTTTTTTTTTTTTTTTTTTTTTTTTTTTTTTTTTTTTTTTTTTTTTTTTTTTTTTTTTTTTTTTTTTTTTTTTTTTTTTTTTTTTATTTTTTTTTGTAAATTTAT
>VUQI01030561.1:0-14138 GCA_015106735.1 Paratilapia polleni
AGAGGAAGATGGATGGTCACAAGCCATCAAACAAAGCTGAGCTGCTGGAATTCTTGCACCAGGAATGGCATAAAGTCACCCAACAGCAATGTGAAAGACTGGTGGAGAGCATGCCAAGACGCATGAAAGCTGTGATTGCAAATCAGGGTTATTCCACCAAATATTGATTTCTGAACACTGCCTAAGTTAAAACATTTGTAATGTGTTGTTTAAAAATGAATATGAACTTTTTTTTTTGCATTATTTGAGGTCTGAAAACACTGGACCTTTTTTGGTATTTTGACCATTTTTCATTTTCTGCAAATAAATGCTCTAAATGAAAATATTTGCATTTGGAATTTGGGAGTTATGTTGTCAGTAGTTTATAGAATAAAACAAAAATGTTCATTTTACTCAAACATATACCTATAAATAGCAAAATCAGAGAAACTGATAATTTTGGAGTGGTCTCTTAATTTTTTCTGCAGCTATATATATATCTAAACCAATTGTACCCTGTACTCAATAAAGACAAAAAAAAAAAAAAAGTGTGTTGGTGGCACAACTGTGAACTGTGATTCTTCTCAGCATGAACATTGACTTGGAACACAGGTGTAAATTAATGATGGCCCTATTCACCACGCTGCCAGGAGGCTGAACTCTGTCCACTTCCTCCCCCCCTGCCCCTGGACTGTAACACACTCAACAACTCTACCTTATGGCACTTTACCACAACCATTTGCACTACTGTCATATCTGCTGCTGTTGGTCATTTGCACTACTGTCCATTTACATATCACAAGCTGCTCTATTTATTTATTTATATGATCTTTATCTGTATTATATGTCCATGTACATCCCTACTGTTACTGTTTTTGCACTACTGCCACTATTTGTACATAGGTGATTTATATTCCCCTGGAGTGTCTATTTATCTTTTCTAATTCTTCTTTTATACTAAGGTGAGAGAGAAACAGCATTTAGATTCTCCTGTATGTTCTGTACATATAGCGAATTGACAATAAAACATCTTTGAATCTTTGAATCTTCTAGTCACATTTAATTAAGCCAGGGGGTCTGTTTGTATCCCTGAATGTGAAGAAAGATGTGCCTTAAGTTATTACAGATGTAAAAAAAAAATAAAAATATGCAGGCATACTGCAACATTTCCATTAACTGCATACATTCTGAGTACAATTTATAAAGAAAGTGATTTGACGCTTTGATTGAACCCAAAAATGTCCAACAGAATTTCAACTACTGAATAAGTTCAATATAGATACTGTATTTTGGGGGTTTAATAAGTACTGGGAGGTTGTCAAATACACGTTCTGCCCTCTCAGCACTACTCAAAGTGCAGTGAAAAGCCCTCTGCCACTCGAACACACATCTCAAGTGTCATTTATATATATATATATATATATATAGCTATGCAGCTGGCTGCAAGCTGAACAGCACAAACAATCACTAATAACACTGTCACTGTATCCCCAAGGAACATCTTAATGCACACATGGGCATTAAGATGTGCCAAACACAGAAAACTTCCCACAGGCTGCAGGTACAAAGTCATGCACTTATTTTGGCAATCTTTTATTAGTAAACAACTGACAATTCCCTTTTTACACATTTGGAATTACACTGCAAACAAGTGTTTTCAGGCATATGTTACAATCAATATGAAACATAGTAAAAAGCTAAATATGGTAACTACACTGCTGATGGTCTTACTGCAAATGGTGTACAGGTATATTGTGTTCACACAACTGGCTTAGAATAGAGTCATTGATTTATGTGCAATTTGATGGTATATATCCACACTGTAAAAGATACATAATATAGATTAAGCATATTCCCAGGGCCAGCCCAAGACTATTGATATTTTTCAATGGAAAACTAACGGCACACAATGTCTATTCATGCGTCCTGTTTCCAAGTAAGGGAAAATATGTGAGTCATAATTAACAATCAAACCTTAAACATTTTAAGCAATCATGATTAGCACTTAACTTAAATCAGCAATAAAAAACGGTTATTTATGCGTGTTGTGGTAAAATGGCTTTGACATCATTTGGCAATAAGAACCGAGCACACAGTCAAAACCTAAAGCAACATCAAGGGATATTAAGACGTGTGATTATTTCATCGAGTGACTTCACAAAGATAATAACACACTGCAGGCAGAGTGTTAGTAATATGGGCCATTAATACAAAAAGTCAAAGTGCAGCTTTCAAAGTACCAGAGTGATTTCCCTTTTTAATGAAATCACTACAGCTATGGTAAGTACTGGCTAGAGTTAGCATTATAATGTAGTGCTGGTTGAATTATCAAAGACAGAATGAGTTTAGGTTTTCTCCTGTGGCTTTCAAGGGATATGGTTGACCCAGTCACACTGCCCATTCAATCAACTACAGATGAGTGACAATTAAGTGAAAAATCCTAATGGGGGGATAGTTTGGCCTTAAGTGTTAGACAAGGATCTATCAACCACCATCTTCAACACACTAAATTATTATAGATTAATGAAAGGGCTTTCGTGTCTCCAGTAGAGTTAATAAGATCAGGAGAATCAATGCAAATCTGCTTTGAAGCTGTTCTTACTAAAGACATTTTTTTCCTTTAATTTGTCACCCGCCTGTATTTCCGAGCAAAACTGTCATCAATTTAGCATGAAAGTAAAAGTAACTATAAACTTGTCGTTATCATCTAGCGAAGGAATGAAGAGTACACTTTTACACAAGCATCACACTGGGCTGACTTTCCTTGTTTTTTTAGGTCACATTTTGAATTTGTCATAATAAATTCTATTGCACTCAACAGGAAAATCCTCAACATTATGCAGCACTGCTCAATACACAGCTCATCAGTAACAGCTACATGTAGGATGCTTAAAGGCAAATGGTTGTTTGCGTGGATAGAAAAACAAATTAAGCTCACATCTGTATCATTTTTTTCAAAATTTGAAAAGAGTTTTGGGGAAGAAAATGGCTCAAGAGATACAGATAAACATAAAATTAGGCAAAATTAGTAAGTCAATTTAGGCTCTAGACTCAAGTTCTATTACATATTAGGCCAACCCTTTACAGATTAAGTATGTACCTGATCACCTCATTACAATACCACTGTCATCAGGGAAACCTTAGGTTCTGGCATTCATGTGCATCTTACTTTAACAAGTACCACCCAAGCATCACAGTCTGGAGGTGAACGATGACGGCTACAATGAAGTGCCAAAAACTGTTTCTGCAGTTCCTGTAGTGGCCATTTGAGGCTCCCATGTTTAAATGTCCACCTTCATCTTTGACACCAACATGTTAACAGCCTGGTTCAAAAATCAGCTGTGGTATAGCTAATTGTCTCTTGCATAACAACTAGAAGGAGGTGTTTTTTGGGTTTTTATTTTAATAACTTAATCATTTTGACTTTGTTAAGGCTTAAATTTAGGGGCCAGTCTGCTTTGGTTAACAGGTGTACTGACATAGGCAGCTGTAGCCAGAGGCTGCCTGCTTGGCTTCATCTCTTATAACTGGAGTCACTGGACTGGACCTCGCCACCGTGTTTGTGGTGTTGGTGCCTTTTGGAGAACTTTTAATTGAATTGTCATACAAATAATAGGCCCCTTGTGTGGTATAGGCTGACCAAGAAGTCTGTGCTCCAGTTTTGGTGAGTAAAATTCAAGTATTTTGTTAATGGATGCAGCCAGTTAACCAAGCTCCCTAGCATTAACTAAGCACTCCTCTCGCTGGGGCAACATTGAGCCGTCAAAATGCAGAAATCAAGAAATTAATGGGTGATGTCACGGTGGCTGATTATATAACCTACCTAAAGATTGTTGCAGAAATTGCTTCAGAATGGTTCGAGGAATACAACATAGAGGTGTTCACCCAGTGTCTAAACTCCACAGATCCCAATCCAATCGAGCATCTGATTTGCACCAGAATAAGCCAGATCCACAGAGAACCGACCCCACAAACAACAGGACCCAAAGGATACGCTGCTAATGTCGGCCCCCCATCCCTATCCTAATAGGTCTGAGCTATTTTGGCTGCGCAACCTACACAATATAAGGGAGATTTTTTTAATGGTGTGGTTACCTGTGTAACAGGTATTACTACAATGGGGCATGTGGTAATAATGATTTACATGATATACGGTACCATTGAGAGCCTAGGGTTTAGAAGAATGAGGCAGAAAAACTGGAATAAAGGAAAATCAGAAAAGAGATCCTGGAACAAAGCACAACATGAGTAAATCAGAGCAGAATAGAGGCCAAGGTTCATTGAGGGGTCAGCATGTCGACACAGTGCCATGTCTAATTCTCTGCCCATAACCTTCTGCTAACGGGAGATTTAAGCTCTAAAATATGAGTTTCCTCTCAATGAGATTTAGTTTCCAGCTCTTGCTGTTTTCATCAGAAGCCAAGTAGTAAAACAACATTGGATGTGTGAGCCGGTGCTGATTATGTGGTGGGGAAAAAAAAAATGGAAAGATGAAAAATGTTTATGGGACAATTAAAGAATTTGGCAAGTCCTCACAAAAATCAACCTCTCTTGTTAAACTCTTGTAAAGTAGCAGCAAAGGAGTAAATACGGGCATGTTTGCCAGTGGACAGTTAAAATGGGAATAGAAAAAAGTAAGGAAGCAAGACTGGCAGGATTCTCAGTACCTTGGGCATTATGAAGCACTTCATGCACAGGATGCTGTTAATACTTCTTCAGTGATTATAAGGGGAAATGGGGAACAGATGTGAGCAGCTGGAACTGTTATCATATAATAATCAAGAATCACTATTTCGTCCTGATTAGAGCACCATCACAGGGAGGTTCTGATAATTAGGTTCTTCTAATCACAAAGGTTGGAATTTGTTGTCATTCTCAGGAACAAGTAGCAATCAAAACATCTTTACAAGCCACATGGAGGAAAAGAACAAAGCTGACAATAAAAGGAAAAGTTCATTTTTAGGAAAAAAAAAAAATGCTTATTTGTTTTCTGGAAGAGCTCTAGATAAACGACACGAGCCTGTCCATCACATATAAGCCACCAGCCGGTTAAAACAGCAAGCCTGACTCTCTCCTGGCTCATATTTACCGTATAGACATGACAGCAATATCAATTTTCCAAAGAGCTGAACTATTCCTCCAATGTAAAGGAAACAGGCTCCCACACATCTTTCATTTCTGCTTCTTTTACTGTGTGATTGTGGTTTACATCAAAACATCCCTCTGGTATTTCGCCTTGGTTAAAACAGCAATCACACAATAAAATGTAAATTAAGCGTGCACAATCCTTCTTGGAGTGGACCGTGGCTGGAAACGACCGACGCTGCGATGAGAGGATCACAGAGAGAGCCAGGCTTTTTACTGGGATGACTAACATCAACTTTTTTTCTTCAAAATCTTATATAAAATATTGAGTTCACACTTTTGGATCCTTCAGAATGTTCGGAGCGTGATCTTGCAACAAAAAGGCAATAACTTATGTACTATGAAAATCATTTGTGAAGATTTAACTACTTCTTTTCATTTTTTTGGTTGAAAGATAGCAGAACCTTACAAATTTACAATCATAAATGACTTCTGAATCCATCAGTCTGTAGGTGTACAGTTATTTTGAGGAATTTAGGGCTATAAAACACCAGACAGAGAAAATTGCATGTATGCAGGTCACTGAGGCAGTTTGTCAGTTTCTCCTGCCAGGAGTTTTCAAAAAACATGATGATTTGCTGTTGCTGACAGACAGAAAATAAAATTTGCTACAGCTGTCCGAGTGTCACTGATGCACTTGGGTGTCTGTGACTGCAGGTTGTTTGAGGGTGTGTCATGGCTTTAACCTGAAGCAGGCCAGGAAAAAGAAAGTGGGCAAAGCTTGGTTCACAGGTAATGTGGGGGGGACAGTCACCAGCATCATCAGCAGCACGTCCTGCGAGACTCTGTGGCCTGACGACCCAATTTGAAACCTCTTCCTGAAGATCCTCCAGCTTCGTCTACAACAGGGATGCGCTTACCTAAGAAAAGATACACACACAAAGATATCAGTCTCCAGCATCCATCTTACCTTTTTCTATGTCAGGCTGTTCATTTTCATATGTTCTTACTCTTAAACAATATTTATGCTTGAAGGATTCACAGGTCAGTGTTAAATGGCTTAAACTTTTGCACAGAACTATAAATTTTTGAAACTTCAACTTTGTTTAATATAAGCATCCATCATTGTAACAGTATATTTATATACACACACAACAGAAAACTGATTAACACTGGTTAAATAAATATGAATACTTGTGCATCGTGTGATGTGCTGCTCTCTTTCCCGTTATCCATTTTTCCTCAACGGAAGACAGAATGCTTTGGTTGTACACTACTGTTTGTGAGGCATTGTGGGATACTTTGACCACACTACATTGTACAGTAATACCCACTATACAATCTAACAGCACTATTTTACAAATGCTCATTAATTTCTTTATTTTAAGATCTCTCACTACTCACTATATAGTGACTACATAGTTAGGGATCTCCGACGCAGTTCCGCTTTCATACTACACACTAAGTGTAACAAATTTGTTGAATAGAGTTTTTAGTGTGTTTAATTAGCAAGTGGGAAAACCTTACCCACAAAAGTTGCTATGCAAACTAAAAACACTTGATTTTTGAGTGTGCCAAAAATCGGCCGAAAATTGAAACACAAATAAAATAAAGGTGTTACTCATGAATGCCTTCATGTCTGAAAAATATTCATAAAGTGTGAATGGTGTGAAAACAGTTCCAGAGAAATCTTGGAACATATAGAAGTTCATAAATATTTATAATAGGCATTTTACATTCCCCATCAATAAGATATTTGGTGATTTAAAAATCCAGTATTCTGATATATCACCGAATATTTTTTTCTTTTCATACACACAAAACATAAACAGATTTCCCTAACGTTTGTTATGTGTAGTTTTTTATTTACTCATCTACGCTCTGCCCGACTCCACTCAGATGAACTGGTTGTTGTGTTCGTGGCATCCCAAACATGTGTGTTGCCAACGGGGAAGTTGGAGAGTGCCCTCTGGTGGTCAAACTATGCACATAACATGGTTGAGGGGTGTTTCTCCCATCTCTTCTTTTTTTAATTTTCATTTATATGCCGTTATAAATGCTGATATCAATAGATCAGCAAATAGCTAACACTGGCAATGTTGGCCCACCGATAAATCAGTTAGGCTCATATGTAAAATATGTTGATTTCTTTTCACTAGCTTACTAGACATATTGGGAAACTATCCAATAAAGTGTCAAATATTTTGCAGTTTCCCAGACATGGATTAAGCCTAGTGCTAGAGTACAACAAAAATTTAGTGAAAATGAAACAAAGTGAGGCTTAATCTGTGTCTTGAAAACTTATATTTTGCATATCATATAACGCAGAATAGAATTGGTACACATCTATAGCATATATCTCAGTTTTTCAGGTCTTTTTTTTTTTTAATTTAGTGAAGTTCAAGTTTCTCTGTTACTACTGGCAGAACTGGATTATCTGCTCCTCAACCCACTTGTCTCTTCAATTTTTTTTAAAGTCTCCAGGTGCCATGATTAAGTGGATTCTACTTTACTTCTAACGGACTACTCTGTAGCTTATTTTTGCCCTTTCTCACTTTCCCACACATAAAACAACAACAAAACATTAAGAAATTATATCTCTAATAGACTATATTGCTCAAAACATGTCATCCTGTTTTAAAATGCACTGGGGAAAAAAACAATTATCTTAATGCTGTTCATTGCTTGATTTGTCAAGACACGATCCAGTGGATGTTCAGGTCAGCAGCGCCAAACGCTCAAGAAACATACTCACTTATCTCTATAAACACCTCATTGATGTTAATGGCATTCTTGGCGCTGGTTTCTACAAAGATGGCATGGATGGAGTCAGCGTAGTCCTTGGCATCCTTTTCTGGCACTTCCCTGTAAATACGGGAGATATGTGAAAAATATTATGTTGCAATTTGTACACAGTTTCTCGGATTTCATGCCTGACCTGATAACCATCAAATGTTTTTGTACAGATATTATGGGGGAGATTTTGCAATTTCATGGATGAGTCTGGGAGGGCAAAAAAAACCAAAACAAACAAAAAACAAAACAAAACACAGGAGAGGATAAATATCATGAGAGCGTATTAAATTCACTAGAAATAACTAAGACCTTGAGCCTAGTAATCTTCATTTTCAATTCCCAGAATGATAAAACGTCAAGACTAGCGAGAGTTTAATACATGTCTACTATGACTGCCTATATTTGCCTGTATTTACAGTACAGAACAGGCTTCATGTAATTTCTGAGGCAGACATCAAATATTGTTCTGTCAGAAAAGGTCGCAGTATATCCTCTGCACAATATTCTTTTCTATTCTACCATCTTAACCAAACATCTCTACTGAAGTTAAATGAGAAATCATAATCAGGGTGAATTCTAGAAGTGTTCATAGCACAAAGAGTATGATCTCTAAATGAGGTTTACCTGGCATCTGACAGGTCACATTTGTTCCCAGCAATTGCGACGACTATATTAGGAGGGCCATGCTGGCGTAGCTCTTTCACCCAGTTCTTCAATGTTTGGAAGGACTCCTGATGGTACAGGTAACCAAGATGTTATAATGAGTAAAACAATACAGAGACAAGCACATAGAATGTTCTGTGGAAGTTTAGGGAATAGGCTGGAACTTCCGGGAAGACAACAGAGTTAAATGAGAAGATCAATACCACTCATGTCGTTATGGATAAATTACTTAAGGAAAATTAAACAAACTGTACACATTTATTTACCATCTGTTTTGCATGATAGTCCAAAAAGAACAAGATTGCGTTTCCCTGCATGTGCTCTGTGTTATGCATATGTATATTATATGCATTTAGTAAGCAATTTTAAATTCTGTTTTACCTCTACTGATTTTGAAATACTTTGCTTTGTTACTGTATTTACTTTGATTTGGGACGGCATGGTGGAGCAGTGGTTACCACTGTCGCCGTACAGCAAGACTGACCGACCGACTGCAGGCCTTCTGTGTGGGGTTTGCATGACCTCCCTGTGGCCGTGTGGGTTCTCTCCAGGTACTCTGGCTTACTCCCACAGTCAAAAGACATGGTTGTTAGGTTAACTGGTGATTCTAAATTGGCCATAGGTGTGAATGTGAGTGTAAATGGTTGTCTGTCTCTCTGTGTTAACCTCCAGGGTATACACTGTCTCTTGCCTAATGACAGCTGGGATAGGCTCCAGCCCCCCAGTGACACAGACTTGGATAAAGGGTTAAGAAAATGGATGGATAGATGGATTAGTTTTTTCCTTATTAAGATACTTTTGGTCTTATTGTATTTAATTTTACCAAGCTATATATCATTCTACTTATTTAAGCCATTTGTTATATGTTTGTTGTGTTTAACTAAATTTTAATTGCGGTAACAAAGGAATTTCCCAAGTTCTTATCTTGTCTTAGCATAAGAACTAGAAATGGGGAAACAGTTAGCCTGTCCATCCATCCATTTTCTACTGCTTATCCCTGTCTGGGTTGCAGAAGCAGCAGCGTAAGCAGAGATGCCCAGACCTGCCTCTCACCGGCCACCTCCTCAAGCTCTTCTGAGGGGTACAGTGAGGTGTTCCCAAGCCAGCTAAGAGATACAATCTCTCCAGGATGTCCTGGGTCTACCCGGGAGCCTCCTCCCAGTTGGACATGCCCAAAACACCTCACCTAGGAGGTTTCCAGGAGGCACCCTAATCAGATGCCCAAACTGAAACAGTTACTCTGGCTTTCGGAAAAAAGTAAAAAACATCTGGCTAGAATTTATTTACCAATATTAAACAAACAATATATAACATGTTCGCTAGTGAAACTTAGAGGTGCTTATAGGAGGAGATTTTCTTAACCTTTGGACCATCCCGTTTCTCTCGTTTCTAATCTTCTCACTAAGCTAAGTGAAGCTAGATGATTTACATGATGAGAGTGGGATCAATCATACGTCATTACTAGCAAGACATCATATTTGCTAAAATATTAAACAATTCCATTAACACACATGTGATTTAAACATTTGCAGAGTGATTAGTAATTAAGAAAAAGTGAAAATCACCTCTTTTGTGATGTCATAAACAATGATTGCTGCCGCTGAACCTCTGTAGTACATGGGCGCCAGAGCACGAAACTATGGGAAGACAAAGAACAGTCAAGTAAGAAACAAGCCAACAATGAGTAACATTCTGTATCAGTGTTTAAAGGAAATCTACGTCCCCTGCTGGTCAGGGAAGAAGATTGTCTGTCAATAACCCTTATCTTTTCTTGAACTACATTTTACTGTGAAATCAATGACCAATTCAATGACCAATCCCAACTCATCTTTGAAGAGTTGGGATTGGTCATTTCCTTGGTCATTTCCTTCCAACTTTTCATTTTTGGATATAACAGGAGAGCTAAAATTTATAATTTCAGCATATCTGCATAACAATATACACGTTTTACACCACAAAGAATTTCAAACAATGTTTTTCACGGGCCTAGGATAATCCATTACTAAAGGTACAGACCTATGAAAATGACATCTCTTTAAACTCAATAACAGTGACTGTATCAAACTCAACACAGAGTATAAAAATAGGCACAAAATTACAGAAGAAGTACCAATTTACAAAACTAAAGGCCTGGTATTCTGAGCCTATAATCCAAGAGGCTTTAGTCAAAATGAAAGCATGGCAAGTCTTTCCACCACGACCTCACACATGTGAAAGCTATCAAGAGAAAGATGAGCAGAAAGTGTCAAAAGCTGTTAGACTTTGGATATTTATGGAACACTATACATGTGATCTTAGCTCAATACGTCAGAAAGCCCTGCATAATCAAAGCAGCATGTGCAAAATTTCTAAATCCATAGCTGCCTGGGAGGCTGGGGGTTTGCCAGGATTTGGTATTTTGCTGGTAAAATACTTTTCAGTGCACAGTAAGGTCTAGCTTCAACAATGAGATCTGTCATAATATTAAAAACACCTTTTTTTAACCACATGTGAAGGGAACAATGAGGTTAAATCCAGCTGTAACACCAGTCAAAAGTTAGCAGTGAGCTCCACAAAGAGGCAGTAGATTTTGTGAATGATTTACCATCTTTTAGCTCCAGTGATAAAAGTAACTACATTTACTATACAATTTTGGGGTACTTCATGATATTCTTCATATTAGAAATGATACAGATCATGCTTTTTTGTGTAGTTGCAGTCAATTCTGGGCCAGGAGTTCTAACTATAATCTAATGAGGTATTATTATACCGTAGTATTACTGCTTATTCTTGAGTACAAGAGCTGCATGCGTATTCTACAACTGTTTTGTTCATGCATACAGTACATAACTAAGTAAAAGCCCAAATGTTTATGGCTGAAGTGCTTTGCCTGCTTAAACAAATATAGACTATTAATATTTATACAAATATTATTAAGAAATTGAGACTATTAAGGATTTTGTTTAAGATTTTTTGTTTGCTTTTGAGCAAAAAAAAAAAAGACCAAAGTACACTTAAAGATTTGAAAAATGACTAAAGGAGAATCTCTTAGAATCTTTTTATGCCTTCTTGCAGTATATTCTGAACTGAGGCTTTTGACAGGCCAATAAAACCATGTGTCATGTATTAACTAATGATATTTATTTTAAAAGAAACAGCTCATGTCTCAGAAAGACCTTCACTTGGAATGACCCTGCCTTCCCGCCAATTCTATTTTCCTTTACAATACGATGGAATAAACTATCCATCTTGGAGTGACACCGTTACCTCAGGAAAGCACACATTCCACATAATTATAGTTGTTACTGGCCCCGTCCACCAACAGGAATCCAGCCTGGGATATTTGGCAGAGGCACTGAGGAGAGTGCTGTCTGTTTCACTGGCTAGTGCTGTGCTGCACCACCGCCAGTCCTGTGTGGTCTATCTGTGTTTTAACCCAAAGAGCAATCACAGCGAGGCCAGACGACTGGCCACACATCAGCACAGAAAATAGCCCCAGTGATGCCCAGTGAGAACTGATTAATTGCAGAAACCACGAGCTAGGTGCATAATGAAAGGCACCCCCCTATTCCAGTAGGACGCATGTTCCCCTTTGCTTGTTCTCTGTGAGAAGGAGCCGTTCTCCAGGGGGAGGCCTGGATGGGCTGTTGACAGCTGGGCTCAGATGCGCTCGTAAGGCCTCATCTGGTCTGGAGATATGGATTTTGCTTGTGGAAATCACAGAGCTTTTCTTTCTGCCCTTGTCTCTCATTTCACACGCATTGGCTGGCTTTGTATTCCTCTTTCACAACTCGACAGATTTCAATAGGCCAAAGCTCCATGGAGGTTAGAAAACAAGCCATGAAAAGCCTCCAAATACCACAACAGCTTTGTAGGAAAAAAAATACGCAGACACATGCGAAACCTACCAAAGGAATGTTGCTACTTTTTCAGTCGCAGATGTGAGCTACTTGGAAGCTCAAGTGCGCACATGGGCATTAAAAAGTGAATAAAAATGTGAAAAAAAAACCAACAGAAAATAATTTGAAAAAAAATAGTTTGATGCATACGAGAAAACAGAGGGGAAAAAAGAGGACCTAATGATGTGGAGCGGCATTGGCTCTCAGATAAGACACAGCAGCAGCACACGCCAGTGGGCTGAGAAAGCTAGAGTTTTATCCTCTTGTCTGATCTTAAATTGGCTTCCTCGATGTCCCTAAAGGCCACAAAGAAGCAGAGGCCTCCAGGGGGGGAAGGAGGATAAAAGACAAGCAACATCTTATCTCACCTCTCCAGAGAATGCAGCACCAGGGGTACCACATTACAATAGAAAAGACTTGTGCACAAAAAAAGGAGAAGGCTGTGAGCAGAAAAAGGGAAGTGGTGTGGATATCTAATGCAGAGAAATGTCTGCTGTAGTGTGTGAGTCAAAAGAGAAAGCAGTTCCTTAAGCTACAATTGTCTGAGGAGCAGTGTCGATTTCACAGGCTTAAATGCTGAAATGAGATACCAAAATATAGCTTCTTTCCTATATCACATATCATTTGTAAGTGTGATTCAAGTTCTGACCCTTGCATGGGTGGCAAGATATTTCAAATCTGACATTTACAAACACACTACAGTGCAGACTATATAAGAAGAGCTGCCTCAACATCATAACTGCTGACAAACAACACTTTAGAGAAGTGTGAAAACGCAAAATAACATAAAAGGACACCACTGGTTCCCTTTTTATTGTGTCTAAAAAGTAGCACAATGACAAAGAAGGACGGAGGAAGTAAGAGGCAGGACAAAGATCATTGATTAAAGGAAAAATCATGAATTAGATTTGATGATTTCTACATGACTTAACAAACACCAAACACTGAATTAAAAGAAAAACCAGCATATCCCATTTAAAACATGGAAAAGGGGACTCTTAAAACAAACGCACTAAAAGAAGTTGATTAGTGAAGTGGAAGAACTCAACCTATAGAAAGGTAAATGTTGCCCCCTACCAGAAGTAATGACTAACTACAGTATTCAATTTTCCCATGGCTGGTTAAAGGAATGATGCACGCACATGTAGCCAGCTCTTTCACTTCCTTTCAAAGGACATGTTGGGAATAAGTAAACTTCTTAATACTACAAACAAATTGGAATGTAAAAACTGAGCTATTCACCTAAGCTGTTAAGGTTAATACTCAGTAGATAATACTAACCCGCTCCTGTCCTGCCGTGTCCCAGATCAAGAACTTGTGGAGCTCATTTTGGTATTGCACTGTTTTGGTCATGAAGGAAGCCCTGGTGAAGAGAAATGATATATCATCATACACTGCAGATTTAAATTAAAAATAATAAAAATGCCACAGAAGCTTACAGGTTTTTAACCAATTCTGATTTTTTTTAACAATAAACTGAGTTCCAGCAACACAAGAAGCATCCCAAATGGTAAAACATTCAACAAAGCTGATTTACATTACATCAGTCCTCCTCCTCCTCAGTACTGGATGTTTTAAGGCTGACAACAAAACCAACATTTGGTCTTGATTATGAAACTCGATTTTGATTTTTAATAACAACTTTCAATAGCAACCTGTATGCCAATATTTCACAACCAAAAACATAAAAGTATCAGTCTGAGGGTGTGTGTGTCACGCCTGTTTGTATTTCTTCTT
>VUQI01030562.1:0-10172 GCA_015106735.1 Paratilapia polleni
ATGCGCTCTTTAACCTCCAAAGGTCTCACTGATGGGGGCGATGTCTCCAAGTCTCCTCTGCTGTCATAATGAACTACAGTCACACTAAGTTCATATCTGCACACAGAAAGCTGCCAGGGGAACAAATGAAGCTAAGTGTTTTCACAATTGGAGCAAAGCCTTCAAGCTGGTTCAGGCAGATAGTTTGAGCTGCACTCTGTCATACACACACACACACTCCCAATTTGGTGATCCATTTAAGCAGCAAAATTTCCAAACTCTCCTTGTGACATGTCAGTACCACCTCTCTGCTGCTATTTTAACCTCTCCAGCATCCCTGTCACAGAATTGAAAGATGACGACCCAACAGACTGGATAACAAAAGACAAGCCTTTTATTTAGGCTCAACAAAAAGGTTGAACAAAACAAAAGTCCACAGGCAAAAGAGGCTACCAGAGTCCAAGAATTTGCTCATCACTCCCAAATTCTCATTTGTGGGAAGTGATGAGCACAGAGCCAGGATGCAAAAGTCTGACTATATTCTGCTGATGTAGCAAATCATTTCAGATGTGAGTTATCTGACTCACAAATATGAAAGCAGCTTCAATGAGGACAAATGTCCAGTGAAGAAGGATGATGGTTAGACGGGATCCCACACAGTTGAGAAGCTGCTGCCAGAGAACAGAGGAGTGTATTTCTGTCTGTGAGTCAACACAGTGATCCAGTGATTTGAGTGTCTTTACACATAGCAGACTACTGGGGACACAGTGAAATAGTATATGATTTTACCCTAAATCGTCTTTTATCATGCATATGGAACAATTCTGAAAAAAAAACCATCCAAAAAATGATGTGAAATAACAGCATGAGAGGAAAACGTTATCTGTGAAAATGTAACTAAATTTAAACCCATCTTGATTATAACAATTTAAGTACTCCAACTAGTATAAATGACTGACTAAAAAAAACAATAAAACATATCTAAGAACAACCATCAACTCCTTGAATACTTTAGTTTTATATTTATAAAAGACCAACAACATTTACAGCAGATATTTTAATATTTGAACTGATCACATGTTCAATTTTTCATCACTGCTTGATATTTCATGTATCGCCTGATCCTCAACAGTCTTAATGCTGTGATTGATTTGCATGTAGGGGGAGCTCCTACACAGCTTTTATCTGTGCATCTACACTTCCACACATGCAGATTCTTTCACATCAGCTTACAGGATCAGACACACTGCAGTGACACACCTACCTGCAGCTCTTCATATCTGTGTAGCTACATTGACAGATGAATGAGAATCTTAGTTTTAGAACATGGCTGTTATCACACACGGTCTGCTCAGCTTGTTGCTGTTTGTGCTCTGGATAAAAGGTAAAGTTTCAGAATGTCGGAAGGAGACAACATTTATGAAAGTGTCACACGTAGGGGGCAAAGTACTGTAAGATCAGTATTTCAGCTATCAGAAGGTGACAACTTTTGGAAAAGTGTCAACTGTAAGAGTTAAAAGGTTTACTTATGTGACTTTCACTGTTATACACACAGGTCTGACTGATGGAAGTGATGTCCAACAGACTCCCATACTGTGGGAAAGGGAAGGCGAAAGTGCAACAATGCAGTGTAACCACACAAAGGGTGGTACCTATTTCCAGATGTACTGGTATAGACAGAAACCAGGAGAAACTATGGAACTAATCGTGTTCACAAAAATAGGCAAAGAAGATCATGAGCATGACTATGGAAATTTCAGCACAGAGAAATTCTCAGCCAACAAGAAAGTTCCTGAGAGTGGGACATTCACAGTGAGGAACTTGGAGCCAAATGACAAAGGCTTGTATTTCTGTGCTGTGAGCCAACACAGTGATGCAGACACAGCAGAGAGCTGAACAGAAACCTCTTTCCATTATCTGCTCCACTGATGAGAAGCCTCAAGTACAACCACACACCGTCTCACAATGATGTGACACTCCCAAATAGAACTCTTCATATATCACGCACACTGACAGTTGATTGTGGTTTCTTTTTCAGTTTAGTCAGAACACAGTGATGATCACAGCTGCTCTGATCAAACTCTCTGCAGCTCTGCTCTGTATTGGAGGTACTTTACATTATGATACCAAGGAATAAAAAAGATAAGCTGTTTCTTTATGGTAGTCGTTATGCTGTTCCTTTAGTTAACATGTAGGGTAGCTGTTGGAGGTCTTTTAACATGATATGATTTTTGACATTCCCAGGTCTAACTGAAGGGAGTGATGTCTACCAGACTCCTCTATTGTGGACAACTGAGGGTCGGTCAGCCACAATGAACTGCAATCACACTAAGGAGAATTCATATCGGCAGATGTACTGGTACCAACAGTTGCCAGGGGAGAGAATGAAGCAAATTGTTTTCACAACTTCATTCAGCGCTCATGAATATGAAAGTGGCTTTAGTAAGGAAAGATTTCCAGCAACAAAGACTGATGCTCTGACTGGATCTCTGACAGTTGAGAAACCACTGCCTGGAGACAGTGGAGTGTACTTCTGTGCTGTGGGCCAACACAATGATGCAGGTGGGTTAAAGAGCTGCACAAATACCCAACTATTGGAGTCACAATGAACTGAAGATATCAGTGTGTTTAATTGTCTGTAGGGGGAGCTCTATATCTGTATACAACTTCAAGGACTTGGTTAACTTTCAGTATTTATTATTATTTGTGATAAGAATGGCTTAATATAGTTATGTGGCAACATGTGGCAACATGGATATTTTTTTAACAGCAGTTATGTTTCCTGACATTTGTTTAATTCATTTAGGTGCTAATTTAATTGTTGCAATATTTAACTCATCAACTTTAGGAAAATGTTTTACAGCATCTCAGTTTTACCTTATTTTTACCTGTTTTCTGCACAGCTATTTTTGATTGTTTTTTATGAACAGACAACTACCTGAATAAGAAATTTTCTATGAACAAAGACCACATTTATTTGGATTGCCAAAGATAAGCGATTTAAGACAAGTGGCCTAATTCTAACTGCCTAGTATCACCATTGTGTGGTCTCACAGTAATGACACACCCTTTTTACAGCAGAGCATCATGTCACTGCTTTGTAAAATGTCTCAGTGTAACAGTAATCTTTAAAGAAGTTCAACATGATCTCAGCTCTCATCATCTTCACCACTTCTCTGCTCTCTGTTGATGGTATTAAAACTACAGGTATGAAAACTGCCATGTAACTAAAAATCTTTCTCAAAAGTGCTGTCTGCTCTCTAAACCACTTCTGGTTCCAGGTGGCACTAGGAGCAGTGGAGTCCATCAGACCTTAAGGTTGCTGGTAGAGAGGGGTCACTCTGCAGACATGATCTTGGTGGCAGTTACTTTCAGATGAGCTGGTATCAGCAGCTGCCAGGGAAGAGTTTAGAATTGATTGTCTCCACAGTGCCTTTTGGTGAGCCAGACTTTGGAGATTTTAGCCAGGACAAATTCTCAGCGACAAAGCCTGAAGCCGAGAGAGGATCTTTCACAGTGAAAAATGTTGAACCAGGTGACACAGGAGTGTATTTCTGTGCTGTCAGCACATACACTCTGATGTAGATCATTGTCATGGTGCACAAAAAACACAGACATATCACAGAGTCTGGCCTATCTGCCAGACTGCTATAACATTACAATAAAAGCTGCTTGCTGAATTGCTGTATTTATATTCATTGCAAACACACTGATGAGAAATGCCCAAATGTGAACTTTTTAAGACAAAAAAGAAACATGAAGCAAGACAACTTGACCGCAAAAAACCTGTTTGTTGTGTGGGCTGATAAAACAGTATAATCAACATATACAGGGTATATACTACTTTTTTCATTTATGGTTAGACAATTTTCTTGAGAAACCCTATGCATCCACAGGGTCTCTTGCTTACTTCCTTGGTATCACAATTTCCGTCTCCTCCCCTCTATGTTAATCCCTAACATGTGTTCAGCCTCTCAGTCAGTGCAGATACAAAGAGGAAGATAAAGACATTATGATGAGAAACCTCAACAGGATCGCTCTTCTGCTTCTCTGCTTCTCCTGTAGGCTTGAACCTAAACTTGTTGCTCAAAGGTTTCATTTTTGTATTCATTTCAGTTCACTTGGTATTGTTTTGGTTTTTTTTGTCTCTCTCTCTTTCAACACAGGTCATTCATTGTGCACCAGAGTTCATCAGGTTCCATCATCAATATTAGGAAGTCTTGGTGGCTACACAACAATCAGCTGCAACCATTCAGTTAGCACATACAATGCAATATTGTGGTACCAGAAGCTGAAGGGTGGCTCTGCCCTTAAACTCATTGGATACATTTTATATACAGTCTCATCCTTGGAGGAGGAATTCCAACAAACTTTCAACATTAGTGGAGATGGCTCAGTGAAATCTCAGCTTCATGTGCAGAAACTCAAAGCAGAGGAAAGCAGTATTTATTACTGTGCAGCAAGTAGACACAGTGACATAGTTACCGTCTTACTTCTACAAAAACCCTAGGTGATATTACACCACATAAATAAATAGTGAAGAAGAGAACACCTGCATCTAGTTGCTGTTTATGGCAGGAAATCACCAATGATATCAGCATTAAAAACCATCTCTTCCTGTGTTAACCCACACAGAAAGATGCACTGATGAAAATGTGACACCCATAATGTAGATCCCTCCTCTCCCTCTGCATCCAGGCAGCTCTACTCATATTCATTACACTTTTGTTTTCATCTGTGTAAGGATCATGATCAGACTCATCATACATTTTGGAGCTCTGTCGTTCTGTTTAACAGGTAATCTTTAATTAATACAAAATCTTCAAATATTTGATTAAAGTTGATTGTCACCTCTTAAATTTTATTTATTTATTTTATTTTTTTTACCTTTTTCTGTAGAACCCTCAAAAGACAGTGTTCATCAGACTCCCACCGCCCTCATTAAAAAGCCAGGAGAAGGAATACAAATAAACTGCAGCCATTCAAGCAGTAAATTTGATATGATCCAGTGGTACAAACAGTCTCCTGGGAAAAAAGACATGATTCTACTCGGCTATGCGCGATTCACTACTACAGCTGTTGAAGATGCATTCAAAGGCACTTATAATGTGACGGGTGAAGGGAGTAGTCTGTCGTCTTTTCACATTCCAATGCTGAGACAGTCTGTGGACAGTGCAGTGTATTTCTGTGCTGCCAGTGATGCACAGTGCTGCATATACCATTCTTCTTCAACAAAAACCTTCTTTAATGCAGACAGTAACAGTCATTCACCTGCTGAGAGCACCAAATAAACCACATATGAATGACTGATCAACCAGCTGGCACACTGTGAGCCAGCTATTCTTATTTTATCCATTAGGGTGCAGTGTTTCTCTCTACACTGTTTGATGTATGATCATTTTAACACAACTCCATATTTGGGGAAACAATACAAAACACAAAAATGAAAAGTAACTTTCCAACCCATGTAAAAGTAAGGATGAACAAAATATGTGCTGGTTTTTTTATCGCTCAATAATAATGCTTTAGGCTCCCAGGCTGTGCAATAATCTAAAATGTAGCTCAAAACCTAAAGGAGAGGAGGTCTCTTTGGAGGAGAAATTCAGTCAGGAGATGGCAGAGACAAAGAAGGTGGAGGATGAGAAGAAGAAAAAGGAAGTGGAGAAGAAGCAGATAAACTGGAGGAGGAGAATAAAGCAACATAGCAGAAGTATAATGAGGGGGGAAAGGAACAGAAAGAAATTGAGGAGAAGTATAAGGAACAGGATGAGAAGTAGAAAACTGAAAGAAGTTAGACAAGAGTAAGGAGCAGGAGGAGTTCTTTCTATAGAAAGAAAAAGAAGAGTCTGGGTTGTCAAGAGGAGTGTGAGGGATTTTTAAAGAAAAGAGTCATTCTTAAACTGCAGTTTTCTATTGGAGACATAACTTAATAACAACTGAGCATCACAAATTAAGATACAAGTGAAGATATTAGTTTGTAGTTTACAGCTTTCTAACTATTTATCTATCCTCCTACATGTGGACTCCCCTTGCACCAACAATCGCATTACAGAAATATGCTGCTGTTTTGAAAAGTCACTGATGCCATGGAGAGTCCTGAGTGAGGATTTACTGGGAAACTCATACTGAAAAGAAAAGCAGCCTAAAATGTAATACCAGTGATCACCATTAATCTCACATCACAGGACAGCGAAGTATCTTCAGGCAACACACCCCTACAGCCATAACCAGAAAGTTCTAAATGAATAAATACATAAATAAACTATATCACACAATAAACAACCATGACGCAGAACAACAATGATCATATTTCTGTTAAGTCTTGCTGGGTCCGTTTAAAAATGTATATTCTAATTAATATTGCTACGTACTGCCTAATTTCATGGGGTAACTGTGTGTCTTTGACCTCCTACAGGTCTGTAGTGGTAGCAGCCATGACAGATGTTAACATTTTGAAGTACCACCCACCTTGGCTGTCCGCATATTCAGTGGTGAACACACTACTAGAAGCAAGAGTGACTTCAGACAGAATGCACAGGATGGTGATGCTAATTGTATGCTGCATAACCTTCAATGTCATACTGGTTTCAGGTAATGTAATAAAAACTCTCTTCAGACTTTTGCTACATTTTTAAAGAAAAGAAGGGACAGTGTTTCCCCCTTCTTTCCTAGTAACACCTTTGCATTTCACTCAACCATATTTCCATTCTTACTGTGATTAGAAACTCTGCGTGTGTGTGCGTGTTTTGTTTGTTTGTTTTGTTTTTTTGTCTTTTTGCACAGGTTCATCTCTAAGTGACCAAATTTCCCAAACTCCAGTCAACACTTTGAAAGAACTTGGAGAAAATGCCAAAATTAGCTGCTCACACAGTATTCAGAATTATGACCAAATCCTCTGGTACAAGCAATCAAAGAACAATCAGATGCAGCTTCTGGGATACATGGTAGGAAGCAGTGTATTTCCAGAGACTGGAGTCAATGTAAAAATGAATGGAAATGCAAATAAAGGCGAGACCTGCACGTTAACAATTGAAAGACTCAACCTGAACAGCAGTGCGGTGTACTTCTGTGCTGCTCGTTACCACAGTGTTAGATATCTCTGCTCCTCAGTACAAAAACCTCATAATTACCAGTTTTCATCTCATACAACACAGCCCCTTGCACCTGCATCACTTTCTTTGGCATGGTGGCAACATATCTCAAATTAGACCTTTATATTGGGCCAGCAACATATAGTGACAGCTTAAAAACAATTACTCAATAACCTAATCATTAAAGTTACAGTGCGTAAAATGTCACCACTAGATGTCAGCGGATTGCAGTCAACTGAACTGTGTTTTCTTACCCCTCCCAGTTCAAGTGCGTAATCCTAGCTACGGTGGCTGTAGGACAAACATCGTTTAGTCAGCCAAGAGAGGTCAAAAACATTAAATTTAAACTGTACCCCTGGCATGTTTCTACTACTGTTTGTGTATAAAAACGTTTTTTGTACACACTATATTTTAATACATTTGAATAACATCAACACTTGGCAATAAATCAGGAATAATAAACAGATATGTGTCTGTAGCCGGGTGGGAAAGATGTTGTTGCTGGTCATGTCACTGGATGGCGCTGCTCCTTTTGGCGTACCCCTGTGAGCACAAGGAATGTTGGGGGAAGAGTGTAGTGAAGTGCTAGCTTGCGCTGGTCGGTGGTTATGCAGCGAGGTGTCCGTGGAATGCAGGCTTGTTATTTTGAGAAGTGTGGAAAAACTGTTGGAGGATCAGGTGTGAAAGAGGCTAACTTAGCCATTCATCCCTTGGGAAGTCTCTTATCAGTTTTCATGATCTTCTGGATTGATGCACTGAACAGTGTGTATGTATTTGAGTTCACGCCTTTATTGTAACATTTACTACATGTAACTGATGTAAACTGTTGAATTGTGGCTCTGTGTTTTAGCATGGGGAGCCACTACAGTTATTTTTGCACTGTTAGTCTTGGCTCTGCACTATTATTTATTTTATTTTTTTATTACGTAAATGTCTTTCACCCATAGCATATTGTCTTTGGTACCACTGGGTAGTAAACACTGGAAAGTTTAGATAAGACCGACTAAAGTAGATGTGAATTAACTGCCTGCACCAATTTATTTTTTATTTTTTTTAAATCTTTTTATTTTTGTCTGAACACCAACTTTATCTGTGTCCTGGGCTGGTTGATTTCACCAGGCTACATGTCAGTTAAATATTTTATGGTATTTTACGTTTTCACCCCCGAGTCACCTCAAAAACTCTGGCCGCCGTTCATCTGTAGTGAGTGTAGGCTGTCAGTCCGCTGTTTACCTCAGCTGTCAGTAGACCGAGTGAGAAGCGTCCACGTCTATTTATTCTGGAAGAGGCTGGAAAAATTTGTGAAAAGAGTCCGATACGGATCGATGAGTCAGTGAAGCTCACTTCTGACCGATGACAGCGATACTGAGGTGAGTTGTTGAGGATAGCCTGAAATTCTCTGTCAGTAAGTGCTGCCATTTTAGAGGCTGTAAGCTGCTGTTAGCTGCTTTTAGCCGGTATTAATGAAACTTTCTTTGAAGTGGATCTAACATTGTTGGACTCGGACATTTAGCGAATAAACTCTCATACGATGTGAGAATATAATCGTCGCTTTTAAAATCCTTCTCTCTCTGCAACTCCTTCCATCTGGGAAAGGCTACTGTACCAATATTTACTCTCTTGGTTTATCCGGTCGCGTTGTCCCTTTCCTTCGCATTTTCGCTTGCTTGGTTGTTTGGTGAAGGGGACCCCTTCTCAGATGATAAAACATAGGTATGATCCTTGAGTCTGAAGGTGCATGCACGAATTAATTTTCTCTTCCCCTCTGTCTCCTCTGCCGGTCTCCAGCCACATACGTAAAACACGATTAGGCGATTAATGTCCATCTCGGCCACTGTATTCAAGATGCCGGGGCGGCTTCCACAAACCGGCCCCCTGGTCCTATGTATTTTTAACGGATTAATTCTAAGTTTATGAGAATGCATCAGTTTGTTGGAAGACGTAATTTCACACTAATCATAGTATATTTATGAAGTTACTTACTATACATTTAATCTGACAGGATCTGACTCTGCATTTGGCTTTATGTCTGAAC
The DNA here is from genome assembly GCA_015106735.1 of Paratilapia polleni. Classification (NCBI taxonomy): domain Eukaryota; kingdom Metazoa; phylum Chordata; class Actinopteri; order Cichliformes; family Cichlidae; genus Paratilapia; species Paratilapia polleni. Next base: position 9,106 of record VUQI01030562.1, read on the forward strand.
TAGCATTCTCGTTTTTTTCATTCCATAAAAGCCTGATGGCAATCATATCAGGATGGACCTAGTAACATGATGGATCACTTTCAACTCAGCAGTCTAAACTGGCTGCAGTTATATGCATGTTTGTGAGTTGCTCATCTTACAAAAAAAATATTGCTTTGGAGATTGCTCTAAACAGCAAGTTTCACCCTATAGCTAATAGTTATTCTGCATAATTCTATATAAACAAAAGTGGTGTGTAATGTTAGTTGATTGGTTAATGTTGAGAAGAGGAGGAAGCACTAAGACACAAAACCCACCTTCAAAGGTTGTGCTATTTCCCTGATGGGAGGGTTTCTTAAGGTAAGGAGATGGAAATAATCACTACAGTACATACTGTTATGGAAACAGTATCAACCAGACTGATTTTCAGTCCGGTCAGAAAACGCAACATCATGATCATTTTTTTCTGGATAACCTTTGATGTTATTCTGGTTTCAGGTAATAAAATCGTAGTTGTTCTTTGTATTTCATATTAGCTTTTCAAACAGTCAGGTTGTTGTAGCTAATGTAGCATACTGTTTGTTCTAAAAATGTGTCCATGTACAACGTAATGTAATGAAATAATGGTTGTTCTTGTGTTATTTTGATAAACACCTAAAAATATTTTTTGTTGACACCATTTTTTTTTAGGTTCTTCTTTCCGTGACCAGGTCCAGCAGACTCCTGCTGAAATGTACCACAGAGCAGAAGAAACAGCTAAAATCAGCTGCTCACACCGCATTCAGCACTATGATAAAATCCTGTGGTACAAGCAATCAAAGAACAGTCAGATGCAGCTCCTGGGATACATGAATGTAAAAGATGGATATCCAGAGACTGGTGTCAATGTGCAAATAAATGGGAGTGCAACTCAAGGACAGACCTGCACTCTCACAATTAAAGAACTCATTGTGAACAGTAGTGCAGTGTACTTCTGTGCTGCTAGTTACCACAGTGCTACATATCACTGCTCCCCAGTACATAAACCTCCCAATCACCAGCTTTTATCTCTTCTTCTCACCACTCGCAGGCCCTTGCACCTGTGACAC
>VUQI01030563.1:5372-36908 GCA_015106735.1 Paratilapia polleni
TTTTTTAAACAGTCACATTTTTGTTACCCATAGACGTGAATATTTCTGCCTTGTTGCTGCCTAGCTATGAAATTATTTGAAAGGTTATGTTAATGTAGTTTTGTATAACTTGTTGTATTTCATATGCTTTTATTGTAAAATTTTCTCAATTGTTCAGCATGTTTAACCATTATTTGTAGTGCTTGAATTTATCTTTAGTATATTTGCCATAACTGTATAGTACTGTTATTGCACAATGCCATATACTGCACTCTTATTTTTATTGTAACATGTCGTCTTTTGTTGTACAGATTTAGTACTGTAGTACATCTTGGCACTTTGCTTTTATAATTTTGTATTTTTTCCGTAATCCTTTCCTAAAACTGGCGAGCATTTTGTTTTGCCTTTAACCTTAAATTTAACAGCAGTTACTCATAACTAATCCCTTGCATCTTCCTGTCAACACTGTATGGGAAATACAATGGAAGCACTATTGGGATGTTTTGCTTTTTTTCCTTTATGTGTACAAAATGATCCCTGAAATATTCTGTATAACATTAAACCAGTACTCTAAATATCGCGCTTTTGTGTCATGTTAAGGCCTTCGTGAAAATTTGATTTTGAAAGTTTCGCCGGAAGTTTGGTGGGCAAGTGCACGGCGAACGTGTCAGCTAACCAAAATAAAAGGATGTAACAGTTAGTGTTATGTTGCTTTCTAATAAATAATTACTTTCAAGTACATTTATTACAGTTGTCTTTCTCTGTGAACATCAGAATTTGTATAATTAGGGTTTCGTTAAAACGATTAGTCACGTGCATGCTTTTGTGACGTGTTTCCGGTAATTGCCTCAATGTTGAAATGTCACGTAAGCTGTGTCCCAATTCGGACACAGGTTTAGTGTTAGACGCAGCAATGAAAATCTTAAACAGTTTAAATTTATATTTCATTAGCGCTGAAAATCTTATTTTTGAACGTTTTGAACGTAAAGGTGGGGGTCATGTGACAAACGACGGCAGGCAGCTAGCCAAACGAAAGCCGGTAGCCATTAGTGTAACGTTACTTAACTTTTAAGAAGTAACAACAGGGTTGCCAGTATATTTCGTACAGTTGTCCCTCCCTGTGAGTACCAGAATATCAGTAATAAGTATTTCTCCAGAAACTGCAGTATTTGCAAGTAGTCAAGTGCACGCTTGTGTGACGTATTTCCGGTTAGTTCTTCAGCGCTGAAGTGTGATTTATTCTCTGGATTTATTGCTGAATACTGAACCAAGTGTGGCTTAACTAAGTACATTATGTGATGGCATGGATCTGACGCTCCTGGTTCGTGAAGGCGCCCTTATTTGTGTGTGTACTACTACTAGTAGTTTGTTTAGACATCCATATACTGTATATAAAACCATAAACAGCAGCATGACCATATAGAACTCACACTCCCATCAACCTTTGCGAACTGTGTACTGTAGGAACCGTCTGCTGTCTGCTTCATAAACGCATGACTGCTAGCTGACTGCAGCTAAATGAAAGTTATTAAAATGTTGGTTAGACTTTGAACCCGATGTTTTCTCGTGCAGCAGCGGACTGCCTCAGCTCTGATGATAATTTAGGTCACGAGCCGCCTGGCAACACCTCTCTGGATTTGCTGACAGGGGAGTCTCACTTCCTTTCTTTTACGGGACAAGTCTCCTCAGTCATCCTACTGCAAACACAGATACACAGCTCATGCGACCTCGTTAATTATGTGCTGAGGATCAGTTTGTGGTGAGCTGAGTGTGACAGTTTCAGCAATGAGGACTGGAGTGAGGACGCAGGTTTTGGACAGAGCTGCAGCTACCTGCATCCTAACCTTGTGTTTTGTCTGTTTACACGTGACCGCCCTCAAATCGCAACTTTTTACCAGGGTGGGTGGGCTGCCTTACTCCTCTGAGCCTCCAGTCAGCTATAAAACATTTTACTTTGAACAGAAGGTGAGTTAAAAATTTATTTGTCGTCTTATTTACAGGTCAGTTTTACACTGTGGTCTTCCTCTTTCACATCTTTCTCTTTCACTTCCCCTTGAAATACATTATTTTCACCTTATTAGGACTGGATTTAGTAGTGTAAAAGAGATGTAAGAATATAAATAAGAATGTAAATAAGAAATGATCCCAGTGCTTTAATTGAAAAAATGTGTGAAAAAATACATGCTGGATCTTTTGACATAAAGCTGTGTTTTCTGAAAATATAACATGCTGTATTATATGATGATTACTCACTCACTGATTTACTCACCCTTTGTATGCCACTACAATACTTTACTTTATTGTTTTGTGTGTAAATAATTGCACCACTTGCTCTTTCTAAAATTCCCACTGCACTTAATTCTATAGAGATTCATGTGTTGTGTCTGCGGACAATAGGTGTTTCCATCTGGCTTCCTGTAGTGAAAGGAAAACCAAATCACAATTGGCCCTGTTCCTGCCAGCAGATCACTAACTATCCTTCCTGGCTCCCTGCCTAAAAAGGTCTCCAGGGCTCAGTGAATATGAAACACTTTACCTCAGGGGGGTTTGAGAGATATTCATTCAACTTTTACATGTTCCATTTATAGTTACTTCATGGAGATTAATGTTGCGTGTTGAGGGGATCTGGTGCTACACAACACATTACCAGGTTTTGTGAATTTATTTATTTATTTTTTAAATCGACTCGTACAATCACAAGACTGCTTGTCTCATTCTCCTGCCCTTGCAGTCAGGCTGTGGAAGCTAAACCTCTAAATGGCATTGCCCATTTTGGTGTACTGGTAAATCAGAATTACTGTTATGATTTGTCATTTATTTACCATACTGCACATATTTTGGACAATGCTTAGAGGTAAATCTTTGCCTTCATACACTGATTATGCTCATTACAGAAATGTAATATACAGTGCTTACCAAATTTATTAGACCACCACCCAGTGTAAGGTTTATGCCACAGCTGCCCTAAATTTACATGACTGGTAATTACCAAAATACTTTTTTATGTTTTTGTAATGGTTAATCCACCAGTATGCACAAGCTCTTTAATTGAAATGATATTTTTAATGCTAAAATATAATTATTGTTGTTATCCATGCATTTTTGAATTTACTGTTGTACAAAAAAGCAGAAAAAAGATAGTAAAGCACATTATTATTTTTTGATTAAGATGCCAAATTACAGTTATTTACTTGCATTCCTGAACAGAAAAATTAGTTTTAGTGGTTCTCAGAGAAGTCCAGTGTGCCGGCTCAAATTTGGGTATAAAAACGCGAATTCAGTTTGAAATTCCTCACTGCTGTTCAAAATGGTAAAACGTCGAGAAATCACTGAAAAATAAAGAGTCTACATTAAAGCACTTTGTGATGCTGGATGGTGTTTCTTGTTTTTATGACAGGTGGTCTAATAAATTTGTTAAGCACTGTAGGTTACAGTGTTTAACTGGTTCACAAGTTAATTGGGTCAGAATCACGTAAATCTTAACTCTGTAGTTAAGCTAAATTATTTATGTGCTCTGTTTTTTCATGGGTGGTTTTCATATGTGCTTGCTCCTGAATCATTGTGTTAATATTCACTATAGCATGCCAGTTAGTTAAGCCCATTCTCCGGATAACTCAGACTTTTGTCAGTTTTGTAAGAAGTTTCCAAGAGTCGTGCTTCTAGTCACTGAGAGAAACCGATCCACTGCATGCAAGAGTAAATGGAAATAATCCATGTTGTTGTTGTAACTAATGATAGAATGAGAAGAATAAAGTACACGTATGTACAATATATTAGAAACTTACAGTGTTACTAGAGTTGCAAGTGTTGTAGCTTTTTTTTTTTTTTTTAATAATCATTTAATTATCCAAACATGAGCAAAAATGGCAATGGCTAGCCTCTCAGATGTGAATGTTGGCTTTACAATATAGTAAATTAACACCTGTTTTTTTTAAGAATTGTTAAAAAACAGGAAAGTACATTATATCACTTTATTCTCTAGAGAGATACAATGAGCATTTGTCTGGGTTTTCTGATGTTTAATAGAGCAAAGAACCAACCAGTTCATCAAGAAAATAATCTATATGTAGACTAAGATGAAAATACCTGTTGCAGATGTAAGTATTAATAAGTAATAGTTACATACTGTAAATAATGTGTCTGCACTAAAGAGTGTTTGGATTAGAGGAAAATGCTCCACACCTGGTCCAACCCAGGACATCCTGTGTAATCAGCCAAGCTGACAAGAAGATAAAGGCCATTTCCTCCCTTCTGACACCCACTGTCCCGTCTGATGTGGGTTATTTAGCCAAGCAACAAGAAATTGTATGCTTCTTCTGGACAAGTAGGACAAATAAAATCCTTGTACTGTAAACTACTTTTCAGTACTAGCAGCTACTCTCTTTTAGCACAAAAGAAACATCAACCATGCCATTTTTTTTTCTTTTCTTTGAAAATTGATTTGAAGCAAGCACCAGCAGTCGACGTCAGGAAATCCTCTTGACTGCATTCTGCCTTAAGACAATGAATGGAAATGTCCTTTAGCATCCTTCAAATGAATGTTAGTGGGGCTTATGCTTTAGTTGTTTCCCTCATGTCTCCATTTGCTGGACAACAGATGCAGCCTCCTGTCTTGTGGAGTTGTCAACATAGCGATCCCATAGATGTGCAGCACATGGTTTGAATTTTAATTGAGGTGCTGAGGTGCTGCCTGCTGCCGCCACATGGTGGCACTAGTTATCAGGGTGTGGATATCTTATGAAACCAGTCTCATAGGTTTTGTGATGTGCATACTGAGTGGGTGCAAGTGATACAGTGCTCACCAGGGGTCCTTTTGGTGAAGCACTTAATATATTCAACCACTTTAGTTTTGCCATTTAGAAAGCAGTTTTTCAGTGGTAAGTTTTGTGCATTACAAGAGAATGGCATGAAACATAAAAAAAAAAAAAACAAATAAATTAAGGGGGTGAAATAATGAAGCAAAATCTTGTGATTTTTTAAAACTCACAAGGTAACTTAAATGCTTTTATCACAAAAGTCTAACATCACACTTTGGTTGCCCAGTACCACTGACTCTTATCTTGCTGCCAAACTGCTGAAATTTTCCTCTAAACTAACTGTCTCATGATTCCCTCACACTTAAAGCACTGCCAAGTGTGAAGGAGTCGTGGGTTGAATGAACACATTGTGGCCCCAGAATCTTTTTGCTGTCATTGGCTCATAAAATTGCTGCCTCCTTTGTATCCACCGAGGAGGGAAGAGAGGGAGAACGAGGGGAAAAAACAAAACCGAAACATTTTGTATGTAAGAATGGGGGCTGTTTAAAGGGTTGGACGACTCAGTAGCCTCATGGGGCTGTCTTCTCTGTGAAGTTGTTGGTTTCTTTCTGCCTTTGTTTAATAAAGAATACAGGAAATATGTCTGAAAGGGGAAGATATCCCAGAATCCCTGAGGTTTTATGAAAGGATATTTCAGAGCTCATCTTAAGTGGAACTAATGCGGCATCCCTTAAAATGGCTCCAACATTTTTTAATACAAATTGGGGCTAATTACCCCAGAATTGAACCTCAGGGCTGTCAGTTCCCAACACCATAGCTGGCACAGGGCCAGGTATCCAGTGATTACACCTATCCCAAAGCAGTCTCTGCTCACTAGACTGCATCCCCATCATTTTAGTCTGATGACAAGTGTGAGCAGTTCCCAAAAGGCTTTCTATTACCAATCTGTCGATGATATTTTACATTTTGTGCTGCTTGCTTTGATTTTGTGGAAAATTTGCTGTGTTTAAAAAGGAGATTGCTGTGTGGCTCAAATCAAGACAAATCCCTGATTTAAAAGCACTTTGAATGCTAATCACTAGTTTCAGATTTTCTTATGTTCTGGTTGTACTTCATGGTGCTCTTTTCAAAATGTTACTCTCACAAGTTCAAATGCTTGTGATCATCGTGTATTTCTCAACAAATTTAAGATTGCATGGTAATTATATTTACTGTCTTTTTAAAATTGTTACAGATTGACCATTTTGGATTCCTTGAGGATGGCACCTTCAAACAGAGATACCTTCTGTCTGACAAATACTGGCAGCAGCCTGGAGGACCTATTTTGTTCTACACTGGAAATGAAGGCGACATCACCTGGTTCTGCAACAATACTGTAAATATCCAGCTGTTCCCTCATGTATTTACAGTGCACATAATCCTCAGTCTAATTCAGCACCTGTTATTTTCTCTTTAGGGCTTCATGTGGGAAATTGCGGAGGAGTTAGGTGCCATGCTGGTTTTTGCAGAACATCGTTACTATGGAGAGTCCCTGCCATTTGGACAAGACTCTTACAGTGTAAGTGAAGCTGCAGAGTCACGTGTGCACCTCTAAGTCTAATTACAACCTGATTAAATATGTATGGTTGCAAATTTTTATTCTTTTTGGGTTCCAAGCCAGTAAGTTCTATATAGTGTTAACAAGAACTGGTCCTTAGAGGTAGATGATTCTGCAGACACAATCACATTCTTATTCTGAAATTGGAGTGTTTGGTAGGCTAAGGTGTTAATATAACTGTCGGTCAAAACAAATCACATTCAGTGCCATCACTTAATTTTGAACAGTAGTTGTTATTTGTTTGCAGGACAGCAAACATCTCAACTACCTGACCTCAGAGCAAGCCCTGGCAGATTTTGCAGTCCTGATTCAGAACCTTAAGGCTACTCTACCTGGTGCTCAGCACAGCCCTGTCATCGCTGTCGGAGGATCCTATGGAGGGATGCTCTCTGCCTGGTTCAGGATGAAATACCCCCATATAGTTGTTGGGTAAGATGTTAGTGCTGTTGTTAGGAAATATAAAATGAAAATTAACTCCAGTACCCAAGACATCATATAAATATAAACATCAGCCTTGTGTTAACCTACCAGATAGTAGGATAGTAAAGGGAGAATAAGGGAGTTCAGATTTCTTTAGACAGAATGCTTGTTCTGTGATTCTAAGTTTTGCTTTCATCACACAAAGTGGGTGAGTAAATGTCTAACACCAGATGTTTATTTGAGCCAACGTGATGAATCTTTGCAGTCTTCTTCACAAGAGGTACAGCATGTGTGCGAGACATTCAGCATCAGAGCCTGACTTATCATTCTTTTGGCTTCTTTACCTCTTTGCAATCACCATTTTCCCCCAGCAAACATGTTCAGAAGCGCAGCAAACACAGAATGATGAATGAATATGAATATGCAGTTTGTGTTATTTTGAGAAAAAAAAAAGTTTTTGTTTCTTCTTCTGTTTCAGAGCTCTGGCATGCTCTGCACCAATATGGCAGTTCACTGGTATGGTGCCATGTGGAGGCTTTTACAAAATTGTGACACAAGACTTTGCCAAAAGTGGCCATAACTGCGATGCAAACATCAGAAAGTCGTGGAAGGCTATAAATAATGTTTCTTCCACAGGTAAGTCGTGTTGTTATCTGTCATACTGTTGGAAATATCCATCCATCCGTTTTCTTCTGCTTATCCAGTTCAGGGTCACAGGGGGCTGGAGCCTATCCCAGCTGGCATGGGGCGAGAGGCGGGGTACTGTCTGTCGCAGGGCTAACACACAGAGACAGACAACCATTCACACCTACGGCCAATTTAGAATTACCAATTAACCTACTCCATGCATGTCTTTGGAATGCGGGAGGAAGCTGGAATACCCGGAGAAAACCCACACAAGCACGGGGAGAACATGCAAGCTCCACGCAAAGGCCCCAGCCTCGATTTTGAACCAGAAACCTTGCTGTGAGACGACAGTGCTAACCACACTGTGCAGCCCCTGTCTGAAATATGTCTTCTAATTTATTATTTATTATTAGCCATAGTCTGGCTGTATTAGTGCTGCTATGCTAATACTAGTACTAATAACACTAATGCTGCTAAATTAAACATGTTTATCAGGTTTCATCTTAAAATCATATTAAAATCCTTGTACTACTACTACTACTGGCATGTGTACGGTCTGGAGCCTCTTCACAGAGGACTCCTCATGTCAGATCTGAATGAGAAAGTGTTCCTCTATTGGATCCCCTGGTACCTTTTCCATTATCATAATTGAATGAATGAGAACCAATAAAAAAAATTCAGTGTCACTTTCTAATATAGTACCTTTTTTATGAAGGATTTATAAGCAGTAGCTAAGGGACTGAATAATTGTTAATTATTTACTGATGCTTTTATAGAATTACTGTAAGTTATTTATAAGAACATCTTCCAGGTTGATAATTTAGAGAAAATCCTGCTCTAGCATATCACTTCTCTAAGCTATATTTGTTTTAATACATTAATTTAATAAGTTAAATTTTTGGATGAATGGATTTTGGTGGTCAGATTGTTTATTTAAGGGACTTTCCAAAGAAGGAGGAAAGATTTACAGTGATTATACTTTATGTGAAAGCTAACAAACAGGCACTGGTTCTCATCTACTGTTCTTTTGTGGAGGGCCTTCTGACTTTCTGCATACTGCTTGGTATGGCTCACTGTCTGTAGTTGACAAGAAGCCACTCAGTAGGATTGTAATTGATCCAGCTCAAGGCTAGATCAATTATGATAGTGGAGGTATGCAAGTATTCAGATAGCCTGGTATTTGTCATTTTCAGCTGAAATGGAGTTTGGAGAAAACATCGTGAATATATTTTTTTGTTCAGTGACTCAGAAACAACAGGCAGATGGGGGATGATTGGTCTATTGTGTGAACATTGGCTGTTTTTTTTCTTTATATCAGTCGCAAAAAAATGAGTCACTGACTGAAAACTCTTAGGAAGTATTTTTTTTATATGGCATTGTCACCTCACACCTGCAAATATGATACTGAGGCTTTCTGTGTATATTCTAAATAATTTTTAACTAAATGAATCTTCTCCCTGTCACTTTAACCAAGATGTTACTTCAAACTAATGAATATCTCATTAGATTTTTGTCAGATTATAGTATATAGTAGTGTAGGTGATATAGTAGTGAACATGCATGATAAAATGGAAGTGTCATGCACATTAGAAGAGTTACTAATCTAATGACATGTAATCATTTTTTGCTCTTTGGACAAGCGTCTGGTCTTCAGTGGCTGTCACAAGAGTTTAGTTTGTGTGCCCCTCTTAAAAACAAGAATGAGGTCTTCACCTTCAAGAGCTGGCTTCAAGAGACCTGGGTGAATCTGGCCATGGTGGACTACCCGTATGAAGCCAATTTTCTCCAGCCGCTCCCTCGCTGGCCCATCCAGGTAAAAGCACCCACTAGTGAAACACTTTATCTAAATCCAAATTAGTATTATAATTATTACTATTGAAATTTTGCTGTGATAGGGCCTGCTCTGCAAGACCCCCCCCCCCCAAAAAAGAAGTAAAATAAAGGTTTTGGTGAAGCTTTATATAGTATATCAATTTATATTAATTTTCTGACAAATTGTTTTTACTTTATTGCAGCTTTGAATTGTGTTTGTCTTTGGTTAAGCGGCTACTTTAGCCTGACAGCCTGTCCTTAATTGAAATGAATGTGTGATTCAGCCGATTGTGTTACAAGTGTTTGTTGTGGTCTTCCAGGCTTTTGTTTACAACAGCTGTCAACTAACTTCATTAATATTCATAAGGATCTTGCTTCTTTTAGATTTTAAGTATTCTTTAGATGAGCAGCTACAAGTAAGCCACCGTTCTTTTCTTCTGTCGTACCAGTAGTCCTTTCATTTGCACACTCCGTCAGATCTCTGAGCTGTTCCTGTTAGGACGGACACATGGCACCACAGAAAGAGGTCATTTGCCCAGTGCAGCTCACGAGGCCATCAAACAAACGTTCACTGGTCTCTTTTGAATGGGATTGTAAAAAATACTTACCTAGACACTTGATGGGGAAGAATAATTGCTTTAACAGTAAGAAAAATGCATCATGTAATGTAGGTGAGGCAAAACAAAAATGTTTTTCAATTCTTTGTGTTGTCATCATTATAAAATGTCATTTGTTGTCATGTAAAAGAGCTTGTGACAGTACCGCGACTGTTTTCCCGAGGCTGATTGACTTAGGTGAAGTGTATTCTACTAGTCACCTTGGCACATCACGTGTATAAACCAAGCTCTGCTGTTGACCCCCAACTGTGTGTTTGGTGGCTCAGTACCTCTCTGAGTGGCCCACATATACTTTAACCCCTTCTCTTGTGTTACATTTTTTCGTTATTTATCATTTGGCCAATGAAAAGATTGTGGAGCATCACTGTAGGTGAAATAAACACTAAATGGTCATTTTGAGTTTTTTGGCTCCTTGCCTTTAATGTATGCGACCCCTATGGGTGGTTTAAGCGGTTTAGGCAGTGGGTGCAAAGAGGAGCTTTTTTAATGACAAAGCTAATGTGATTATCTGAGTGAGTGTGAGAACGGGGTATTGAGGGCTTAGAGGAGGGAAATCTGTTGGCAGAGATGAATGTATAAGCCTAATCCTATCTGAAAAGTAAGGAGAAGATGCTTTAGAGCTATTGCAGTGTTTTTTTTTTTCACAGTATAAATCTTTGGTTGGACATGTCTGTGGCCCTCCTCATCCATCGACCACCAACTCCTCCCCAGCCCGCAGACAAAGGCCTTAGTAACAGACTCCACACTAGTGCAGCTCCCCTCCAACCTCCAAACAAGAAAGCCCAGTTTCTCTGCTGCACAAAGAGTGCAGAACAACAGCCAACTCTGCTGCTGCAACCATAACAACACACAGTGCAATCAAGCAAGAGCTGAAACTCAAATATTGATTATTCACGCTATTAATTCTGAAAGTCAACCCATGGTCATACAAAACAATAGTTGATGAGAGAAAAATCTTTAAATTTTAACTAATTTAGATCATTGGCTTAAAGTAAATGGATTTTTTCCCTCTAGTGCCAAGATTAGAGCAATAAATTCAAGTTCATTCCAGGGAATTTCATATGCAAATCAGGCGCCTCCACTTTTTATGTGGAAAAACACTTTATGGGCCACAAGAAAGCAATCTTCAGTCTTGTAAACAACTTTGATTTACTAATGTTATTTAAAAAAAATGCATGCAGCTTTTAATAGCTGTAATAGCTGGATTAAATATATAATGTAATTAATCTTCTTCTTGTTTTGTTTTTTAACATGTTTTCAAGGTGGTGTGCAAGTACCTCAGCTTTGATTCCACTGTGTCTGACTACGAGCTGCTGCACGGTATCTCCCAAGCAGCAAAGGTTTACTATAACTACACCGGAAGCTCTCCCTGTCTAAACACATCACAGACAGCAACCAGCAGCCTTGGCTACCTCGGCTGGTTTTACCAGGTGCATAAAACAGCGCAAGGATCAGTCTTGTCATGCTGAATAAATCGGTGCACAGCGGTGTGAGCAGGCAGCTTTTCCTGTCAGAATGAATATGTATACAATCCCTCATCCCCAGGCCTGCACAGAGATGGTGATGCCCATGTGCACAGATGGCATGCAGGACATGTTTGAACCAGAGGAGTGGAACTTCCAGGCCTTCTCCGATGAGTGCAACGCCATGTTTGGTGTCAGGCCACGGGCTGACTGGGCAGGCACAGTCTTTGGGGGAAAGGAGATCTCCTCTCACAGTAACATCATCTTCAGGTAAATATCACTTGTAAAATACCCGACTTAGGTGGGTTTCTTTAGATTTCTGTGTTTGTCTAGCAAAGCAAGAGTAAGTTAAGTGCAGGTTTTGACTGCCTTTTATCACGGGCAAATCAAGATGTGGGTAGCCACACATATGTTATACATAAATAGCGCTGTAGCACCATCACAACCTCTAAAGTGGGTGATATTTGATGCAGCTATAGCTTTTGTCAAGGTGTAAAAAGGTCTTCAGAAATTTGGGTTTTGAAAGCAGCATTTTCTAGCTCTTTCAAAACTTGTCTCGTAAATTATAGTGTATGCCATTCCTCAACCTCAGCACTGACAGAAAAGACTGCTGCTGGTTCAGTGACTTCAAAGTGTTCTTGTGCACTCACAAAATTATGATATATTACTGTACAAAGACAAAACACACTGTGATTGCTTACCTACTGCTACTACAGTGTTAATGCCAGAAGTCTCCAGGCATAATTATTGTTAGTTATGAACACATTATACTGTTTCTGATTCTTGGTGGTTCTGCTTTCACATTTCAGTAATGGAGGACTCGATCCATGGTCATCTGGTGGAGTGACTTACAATATCTCACATTCTCTGGTTTCCATCATGATTCCTGATGGAGCCCATCACTTAGACCTCCGCTACAGCAATAAACTCGATCCGCCTTCCGTCCGTGCTGCCCGAGCATTAGAGGTGAAGTATTTTCGGGAGTGGATTAAGAAGGCTAAAAAGACTTCTCGAACTGCACCGACCCACTAGTCTCCGAAAGCAGCACAATTCTACCCAACTAGGATATTCATGATATCCAAATTTAGCTTTAATTTGTGTGACACGGTTTTTCACACTGTGCTTTCTCTGTCATTATGCCAAAGTTTGTTTGTTTTTTTAAAAATCTGTTTCAGTTTTTTCTCTGATCTGTTTAGATACACTCCTTTTCTTTGTGTCAAACATTAAAATTTGAAGGGCTTCAAGACAAAAAGTACTGTACTGGCTGCAAAAATAGACCTGTTTGTCATATACAAACTATTAATAATAAAGCTGTAGGGTAAATACATGCTTGCTTGTTGATTCATGTAATCACAATATCATCATCAAAAGACTGGATGATCCTCATTTTGTCTGTCATGTAAAGTTTTCAAAAAACCCATCAAGGCCTGTCTGCCTCCAAGCACGTGTTCCTCTTTTGGTTTCCATTTATTGCAAATTTAGAGTTTTTCTATTTTTTGTTACTCTTTCGATTAGCCATTGTTATTCAGGCATACTTACGTCTCTTAAAGTTATTGTAATATACAGTTTAAAAAGTCTCAGAAAAAAATGTATTTGGCACCAAATATAAATCCAATCTGTTTTTTGAAGGCTTCCACTGCACTTGGTGTAATATGAAACTTAATCTGTTTGTTGTTCATAGGAGAACACTGCCTTCCCTGCATTTGATCATTTTCCTGATATGCTGTAATTCCCAAATAACACTATTTCTTCCAGTGAAACTGATTAAAAAGCTACAGATTTAGTGTCATCTAATCCTTCTTATTGTGTTTCAAACACTTATGGATGCGCTCTTGTTCTGCCAAGTAGACTCTTTGTCATATTTTAGAAAGACTGGAGCCTTTAAGTTTTATTTCCACCTAGCAAGAACAATTGCACGTGCTTGAGATTTAATAAAAACCCAATCGGAGGAGGCCAATAAAGTGAGTGGTGGGAGGTTATTGCAGCTTTGCCTGCTGACCTTACCCCTGCAGACCAACCTGTGGGATTCCCCCCGGCACGCATTAATTCACTGGCTGCCATTAAAGCTCTAAATTGTGGCACCAAGGCAGCCCATAGACTATGGTTTGTCCCCCCTGCAAGTAATATTATTAATACAATTCCTGTGGTGCCAAAGTAGTTGAGAAAGGTTGATGGAAGGTTAAGAGTAAGGCGGTGAGTGGATGCAGCAATCAGCTGGGATCCAAGAAGTTTTTTGTACTTCACTGCAAAGTCACTTTTTCTTTATTCTTTTTTAATATCAAGATAAAAGACTCAGATGTCATGAAAATACTAGGACTAAACGCCACTACTGCTAATGGAAACGTGTCTTCCTGCTTTGTAATTTTCTTTGAACTACTCTTGCCCGTTCTTTTTCGCTATTCATTCTTTTTTTACCCTCTTCTTTTAAAGCAAAAGTCCCTGACATGACATGACCTTGTGATGCAGATGGGAAACATGTCCTGCACTGGTATGTGGGTTGATTTTCCGCCAGGAGACACAAAGCCTGACTTTTCAACATTTTGTCACAGGCTTGACTGAATTTCAGACGCCTCAGTAGAAGAAAACACGGCTAAACATGGGGGAGGATGGGGTCTCGGCCACTAAATGCTCTGCTTAAACTTTTCTCAGGACTTTGAGAGGTCATTAATTTTGCCAGCCTTTTCTAGGTCTCTGACACTGGCCATCAATCAGAGCTGTTTTAAGTTTTCAGTCAACCCCAAATTCTGAGTATGTCCCTACTCAAGACAGGGACCACACACCAGTAGGAAGAGATTAAGCCTGTGCGTGTCACATCACGTTGTACTGAGCACCTCACTCCCTTGGGGTTGGGTGCTGCTGAATAAGTAAATTCTCAGAGGCACAGAGGGTGTGGTGGTAATGTTTAACAATGTCTCAACAATATGGAACAACTTGTCTGTTTTAGGAAAAGATACAAAAGATCACTCTAAATTCATCCAAATATCAAAGTTTTTGAAAGTGCAATCAATAGTTAGATATTAGATAAATATTGGTTTATTAAATACATTTAACAAATAAATAATTCCATGATTAAAAGTCTTAAAAGGAGTAGGAACCAGTCAAAGCCTCACGTCTGTTCTCAGTATCTATATCATTTTGAGCTACTCTGCCACAGCCCATCCCCTCTCACCCTCTCAGCCTTTATGCAACAATGGAAACTTGTTTCCGGGATCTGTGCGTCAGGCTCTGTGATGTGAATGACCCACCAGCACAAAAGCCAAGACCCCCTGACTAGAAAAAAAGGGGGATATGGCTGCCACGACTGTGATGATGTCACTTTGCCAAAACTGTGCCGCTAGCAAAGAGAGGAGGCAAAATCAGTTTGGGCAGGCATTAAAAGCTCCTGCACTGAGATGCCCTGATATGGCTGCAGCTGTTTTCCTGATAAAGCTTTCAATATAAATAGAAAACCTTTGTAGTGCAGTTTAAATTTCTTTTGAAAAGTATATGCAAACTGAGGAAATTTCACATGCACTTCACATGGACTCATGCTTTTTTTTTTTTTCAGATAATATCAAAAAACAAATTTTAATTACCAGTTGTGTAAATACCCAGGTAGTCTTTGTTTTGCGTCCACCAGTTGCTCTAAGATTTGTGTTTTGCTAGATTTGTGTTGGGCTATAGATAATTAGTGCTATCAGTTTCAGTGCCTGTTTTCTCCCTAGAATTACCATAAGAAAGAATTTGCCACCACTTTAGACTTTTTCATGTCTCAAAACTCTGAGTCACAGCTTCACCTCAAAACGGTCTTCTGAAAGAGGAAGGATCTTCAGTTGTTATCTTTTCAGTTATTTGCCTGCAGCGTCTCTTCAAATAATTAATGAAGCTTTAATGTGATTCAAGGATGGGGCAGACAGAAACAGCTGTATTGCCTTGTAAACAGAAAAACTTTGAAAATATAGGCAGAGAGTGTAACTGAAACAATGTCTACCAACCTGATCACTCAAAACTCTCTTGAAATGTGATTGAAATTCCACTTAAAGTGCTGGCAACTAAACAATCTGGCTCTTGGACACATCCTCCATTGTATTCACTGCTGGCCAAGAAACTTCCTGTAAATACGTTATTGTTTACAACAGACGTTTCATACCCAGGATTTCTTAAGGTCAACATTTCTTCTGGCACACTAAGCCTGAACTGCACTTTATTCCCCTTTAATTTAACAGCTCCGGCAGCTTTTCTAGTTAAATCGACTGTTCATTATTGAGACCCATTTTACGAAGGGGCTGTGAGGTGCAATTTAATGAATCTCTGGCACAAAGCTCCCTTTCAGTGCTGCGCAAAGAATAGAGGCTATTTAGACCCTGTAGGGCTTTATGTCAAAGGCAGCCCATAATAGTTGTCAGGCCAGGGCAAAAATTCCCACTGGCCTGGGAATGCACTAGAAATCAACTTTTGCCATGAGCAGATTAAGACACAAGCAAGCAGTTGGGAAGATTCTCCCAAATTGTGGCATCTGTTTAGATGCTAAGATTTTCCCACAGAAAAGAAGTCTCTCTTACTAGTGTATTGTTATGATTTGATAGTTTTGGTTGTCTCTGTGTCTAAATGAACAGTAATTAGATTACAAGTAAACTTTTATTTGGGGATCCATACAGGAAACAAATACGTAGGTATGCTTCTTCTTTTGTGTTTTAAAATATTTTGAGATACATACAAGGATCATGTGAACAGTGGTGTTGAGTAGTTGAGGATTTTTTTTTTTAAAGTTTGAAGGTAGTTTTGTTTTTTTGGTTTAAATATAGTTTCTTTGGTAGTCATAGATGTAACAAAAGAGGATATTTTGTTTTAAGTCTAACGGAGACCGTTTTGCATTACTTTTCTGCCTCTATACCCTATCCACCATGATTTCTTTTCTTCTCACTGTTACAGTAATATCCTCCAGTTTCATGAAAGCCTTTTTGGTTCAGAGCACACACAAACAGTTAAACTAGAGGGGGAGAGTTCTGACAGAGGTTATTGTCCTCAGCTCAGCAGGGAATTTCAGACAAATCCCTCTTAGATGCAGGTGGTCGGGCACAAGCAAAGAGTTAAGTCCTGCGGTCCCTTTGCCCCTCCTCTTTGATGTTCTGACATCATTTGTCCAGCCCCCTAAAAGATCTCCTTGCTTTCCTCAGAGCTCGTCACTTCTACTCTGGAATGTTTACAGGAACTTCATGAGCAGCATCAGGACCAAGTTTTTATCAGGGAAAAAAAGGCATGCTGTGAAGAAATTTTCGGTTCAAGGATCACGGTGGATGCCACAGGTGTAGCCGTTGGGCTCAACAGAGTAATGGCTGTTCAGACTGCAATCATGAACCCTCAGTTCATGAATTTCTGCTTCCCTGGTTCTGTGATGGAGTACGATGTGGAAAAAAGTCTCGATGGGAGTCTCCTAGGCGAGGCAGAAAATGATGAGGACTACAAAGAGACCACTAGGGATTTGCTGAGTTTCATAGATTCAGCCTCCAGCAATATCAAGCTGGCTCTGGACAAGCCAGTGAAATCCAAAAGGAAAGTCAACCACCGGAAGTATCTGCAGAAGCAGATCAAAAGGTGCACTGGCATTATAACATCAGGAAACGCAGCAGAGGCCCCAGTAAAAAGACAGGGTTCCCCACTGACTCAGCCAAGCCCTTTGCAGAGCAAAACTCTACCTAAGCGTGATGGTGTCCAGGCCAACTTACAGAGCAAAAGCTTGGCAGCCCTCTTCAGCCCTGTGAAGGATATAAGGGGTGAAAAAGCCAAGAAACCACCGCTGAGGCATCGGAACCTGCCCCCTTCTTTCTTTACCGAGCCTGCTAACTGCTCCAAAGTCAGCTCCACATCTGGGATGACGCTGAAGGATTTGGAAAGAGGCAATCCTGAGGCTGCAGAGTTCTTTGAGCTCTTGGGGCCTGATTACAGCAACATGGTCAGTGACCAGGACATTTATCAAAACATGCATTTCCGGGTGCAACCAGAGCTGGGAGGACCAGATCCTGCTTCCTACGATACTCACCATTTAGTTGGTGGTCTTCTCTACTCTGAACCCTGGACAAGCTGCTCAGGACCCCCTAAAAAAATAGGAGAGAGCCTGCGTACAGGCCCAGTCCAGCCTCCTGTCTACTGTCAGTCTGAAGCTGCTGCGGGGCCCATAGAAGACAATGCACTGTGCACTTTAGCCTTCCCAAACTTCTTCACAGACTGCCCCTTACCTCAGGTCACCTATGATTTAAGTGGCGATTATAACAGAGCTAATTATTCATCTCTATGAGAAACTGACAATTTTGTTGTTAGAAAAGCTGATAAAATTATAGATACATATTTAACATTAGTTTATCGTATCAGATTTGTTTATCTGTTGTGGAGGCAATGTTGTAACTGGAAAACATGTAGTATCATCCCTGCTCGACAAACTGTGTTGAGCAACAGCATTTCCTTCAGGAAATACAAACAAACAAACAACAACAAAAAACAAAAGAAAAAAAACAAAAACAACAAGAAAAAAATGTAACTGGATACCAAGTGCTTCTCAGTGGCTTGGTGGTTTTCATTCATAGTTCTTCTGCTTAATGTTAAAAAGCATATCAATCTGACTATCTTTATCTCAGGCAATTTACACTGAAAAGAAATGAAAATACAGCTGATTTTGGCTATGCTGTTGTTTCAATTAAGATTATTCATTTGGGAATGTGTAAATCAGACTTCAGATTACATTTAAATATTTTTCAAAAGCAGAAATACTTGTTGGTGTAGTCCACAGAGGATGAGTTTTATTTCTTTTCCTTTTTTCTTTTTTTTTTTCTTTTTACCAGAAACCGATATCATAGGACTGTTTGACACAACAACTGGAGCACTTTTTCATTCCTGTTAGTAACATTTCTGTGCAGCAACATAAAAGGGACAACTAATTTTCATGAAACAGTGATTACAATAATGTTTGATGCCATGTTTGCTTGATAAAGTTTTATAGCTCTGAATTTATTTTCAGCTGGAAGATTGCCACTTGTGTCCTCTTTCTTTGGAAAAGCCTTTAATGTATCTAGCTATTGCAATAAGACGAAATAAAGCTGGCCTTTATTACTTTGTCTGTTTTTGTGTTCACTGTAGAAGGTGAGGTTTAATTATAAGAATAAAAGAGTATATATATATATATATATATAGAGAGAGAGAGAGAGAGAGAGAGAGAGAGGTAAAATACACAAGTTACTCAGTGTAAAAAAACACACTGTGCTGCATGATAAAATTTACAAGTCTTCTGGGATAGATGCTTGGAAACACCTTGTGTTACATAAATACTCCAAAATTGTGATGATAGAAAATAGTAGTCTGTGCAAATGTTAGGTCTCTTTTCATTATTACCCTCATTTAAATTCTTAAGGTTTCAGTAAACACATTCAAATTTCCCCCTCAATGGCCAAATATTGTAACATTAATTTGAACTACCACACCATTGCATTGGACCATTAGGTGGACAAATGTCTAAATATGGGGATTGTGCTGATAGTTATTAATTTATTATTTTTTTTGCAGATTTTTTAGGTTAAGTTGACTAGGGATTTAATCTTGAAGCCTTTCAAAGCATAACCTTCTCACAGGAGATCTCTCTCTGGAGGTTTGAATAGCACAGTTCTCCTAATGGTACACACCATTACCTCCCTCTGCTGGCTGTTAAATGTTCATTCGTTTGCATTCTAACATTGAGGCAAATC
This sequence comes from Paratilapia polleni, assembly GCA_015106735.1. Lineage (NCBI taxonomy): Eukaryota > Metazoa > Chordata > Actinopteri > Cichliformes > Cichlidae > Paratilapia > Paratilapia polleni. The sequence goes on from VUQI01030563.1 coordinate 24,357, forward strand.
TCATCCTGGCATAGACATTTGGCCTTAAATATCACTCTAAAGTCTGCATGAAATGACAGGGATTGAAAAAAGTAACACTTTGTATGAGACTGTGGCCTGAAGGCTGATGATTTAGAGGGTCGCTCAAACTAAAGCTGAACTCTAGGGTCTGCAAACCTGAGTATTTTATGTAAATGCAAAAGAACATCCTTGTTGCCTAGAAATTACTCAAGATTGTTTCCAAGGATCCTTAAAACTTTTACTGTGACACTGCCGTGTTTCAGTGCTAGCAGAGAGATGAATCTGAAGTCAAGAGAAATTCTCAAACTTGCTCTTTTTCTTACCCATTTCCCCCCACATTTTTAAGCACAGTGACTATTTGATTTTACACCGGTAACCATGCATAATCTGTCTCAGCTCTGTTCTCTTTCACACTCTTTACACGTACACACATTCATACTAAGATCTGCCTTGTAAAGTTCAGCTGTTCACCACTTGGCAGCTCAGATCGAGTTTGCAAGGTCTGAAACTGGAACACTTTTTACTCCCAATTTATTGACCGTAGTGGACTCCCTTTTGTCAATTTTCAATCAAAAATAATATATGATGTCTTCGGGCTGTAAGCAGGTATTTAACAAATGCACTAGATGGCAGTGTTGTTCTGTTGAAAACCCAGTGTCCACCACTCCCATCGAGACACCAGTGATATATGACATTATGAATGTAATTGTAGCCTGGTGTGGTAAGAGCTGAGTCGTTCTTCACACGTCTGCCCATAAAATGAATCTGTCCTGAATTTAGTAAGTTGTAGGGGAATGAATAGTTGTAAACTGTGATTTTTAATCTCTTAGGCTTTTTTCAGCTTTGGTTTAAAAGGATCCCCACTCACCACCACTAAGATGCTGTAAGCATAAAATATGATGGTGCACATATCCATTGTAATACATCCTCTACTATGAAGCTAATATTGTCTGCCAGACTTTTGTTTTACCTCCTGCCAGTTGGCTTTATTGGAAACTGGTCAACACTACCCCATGCCATAAACAGGGAAAACAATATCTGGCAACTTGCAATACAGCAAACTATACCCACAGAAGGCATATGGATTTTCTGTCCCTGAGTTAACATCAGCTGATACATTCAGATTAGGCCCCTCTACTGATGGAGCCACTGATGAATCCTGCTTTGATTTGTGGCACACAGGAGATGCAATGTTTGTCAAAGGGATTAACAAGATCTGCGTTAGTTCTGACCTGAATACCAAGAGGCAGATATCTTGGTAGACTAAATAATAACCAACAGATTATCTAGCATAGCATGTGATGTCCTTTAATGCAAAATGGAAAAACAAAAAATAAAGAAGCTGATAATATAAGGCGTTTTCTCCCATATAAACTCGATTGAACCTCTACTGAAATAAACCCTACTGCAATTTCCTGTGCACCCTACCCTACTGCAGGGTAAACCCTGCAGTAGGGTAAAACCCTGGGCCAGTAGTATTACCCTACTGCAACACCACAGTGTTGCACAGTAACTTCTGTGCAACACTGGAAATTGAGTATCTGCTTCCACGCTTGCCCTCTCACTGACCTTTCACAGCTAGTCTTCATGTCTTGTTAACACCACAAGGGTGAAAGCACTGTGCAAGATGATAGTCACAAGCCTTTATCACGTCTCTTCCTGACAACGTTTGTCATTCATAGAATAACCTTTACATGTTTACAATTGAGGACAAATAAATACTGTAATAATAAGAATTTCCACTGAGGTTATTGATGCATTACCATTATCTTAAACTAATTTCCTTACTGGGACTTTTACAAATTAGAAATGGTGGATAAAAAAACTGATAACTGGCTTAATAAAATTAACTAAGAATTGCTTCTGGTATCAGGTTACTGCTTATTTCCTTGTAAAGATTAAATATTTATTTGAAACTCGACATTTCTTTCAAATACAAAATACTCTGTCTCTAATTGTGAATCTGTATTTCAGTGCCAATTAATACTTTTCTTTTACCAGTCCAGAGAGCCATTGATGTATTCATTCTTCCTGTACCTCTCCAAAGATTTCTTCTCTAAGTCTTTGAACAGATCTTTTGTCAACAACAAACTGAACTTTAAATCCTTACATTCAGAAATGCTATTTCATCATAAAGCACGTTGTACGCTGTTTCCCATCTTTTCAAGGACATCCTACTGCAAGTTCTTTAAGGACTGTAAACAAGGTCAGTGCAGAGAGGTATCTTCACAGTACGCCCTGCAGTTCTCACATCTTATTTTGCAAGTCCTCAACCAGTGAGAGCAGTTAGAATTACAATCAGAATCAGGTTTACATGCAAATACAAGGAGCGTCAATCAAGAAATAGAGGGTAACTAGTGTTTATGCAAAATGAGAATAAAAATACATCTACTGAAAAAGACACGTGATCAGGTAACATTAATTTTAACTAATTGGAAATCTCTACCTGACCCCCTTTTTGTCTATGTTGTGGGATTAAACAAAACGACAGTTTGCTTACAGCACAGTATATTTCTTTCCACATGCATGTCATGTCTCACCACTTTCCATTTAAGTCTGCATTCATTTTCAGTAGCTATGACGCACTGTTTTCTACCTCGGGGGTGTTGTGGGTATGCTTGCTTACATCTCTGTGTTTTTGTCAGTGTGATAACAATTGCAAGCTGTGCAGCTGACAAAAGTCTTGGCTAGATTAAAGACAATACTGCCTCAAATTTTTCATCTCCAGCAGATGCTACTCATATTGACAGACACAACTCTCTCATGAAAATCACATTGATAAAGATCAATCTAAAATCAGCTCCCTAATCAGATGAGATTTTAATAGGTGGCGGTGCTGTTATGACCTTTTCACTTAAACCTGGACTATTAAAAGGCTGCAGGAAATGACAAATGGTAAATGTAAATAGTAAATAGTAAATGCAATGATGGCTTGCTGATCATTTTTTGTCATCTTTCAATAATTAATACAGAATAAACACAAAATATGATACTACTGATTAACTCTGTGTGTGTGTGTTTACCTGTTGAGTCCCTTTCACTTTGAAAAAACCCATCCATCCATCTTAGTCAGGGTCATGCTTGGGGGAGCTAAGTATCCGTGGCATGTTTTAGCCAAGCAATTTCCTCAGGTTTCTCTACTCATAGTTGGTCATGCTCCATCAGAGTCACAGCTAGAGATTTTGTGCCCCCTGACAACAGCTAAACAGAAGCTTTAATACATTGAATATCACTGGTATTTTCCAGGGGCCTGTCCAGCTCTAACCCCCCTGAATTATTCAAGGTATCATTCTCTGTGGTCAGTAAACACTTATTGATGTCCTCTTCATCACATCAGTTTCTGCCACTGTATTTCAGTCACTATTTAAAGAATGAGATGACAGCTTAAAGTCCAAAAGAGGACGTGCATTTTAATTAGTGTAGATACTGTTCAAACCTTCTTGACCTTATCATAGCCAGATACACCATTTGATGGCTCAAGTGGGTCATCAGTCTGACTCTGCTCAAAACCTTTGAGTTCACAATAAAGTTAAACATTAGAAGGATAGCTCATTGTGAACACCAGCAGCACACTCTTATTTTATAACCCAAACTGGGCGCATGCCCCCTGATGTGCACTGGTTTCCCAAACTTTCTTAATTTCCTGTCTTTGATAATTACAAACAGGAGAAGCAGCAAGGCGTATCTGTGGGACTACTCCAGCAGCACCTCGGGAGACACGGTCATTAGCCATTTCCAAATAGTCCAAACACATTTTGACAGGTTTGGCGTATTCCTGTAGCCATCTCATCATTTTCGTCAAGGTAAAAAGCATGCCCATGCTCCGCTAACAGGAATAAATGCAAAGTTTGATAATTGCTGTAATTGCTCTTAGCCACTATTTGGTAGAAAAATGAAGAATTCTTCTAAACTAAATAAGACATATCCATTTTAATTTGATGCATGATTGCTCAGAATTACTTCAAAGACAGACAGCAGGACAGCAGCTAGAGAAAAAGATAGCTTCAAACATACAAACAATTAGCTATGTCACTTCTAAAACAGCTGTCCAAAGTAACAATGCTCTGTGTGTTGCCTCACCCAAGTGTTCCCAGATAAAACAAATCACAACTGTTTATTTATTTACTCCTCTGTTTGTTTTGTTTCTCTTATGTTCTCCAGCACTGTGTGGCAGAGGTTGGTGTTAACTGCATGGAAATGAATGTAGTTGGCAGCTGATGTTCAGTCGCTCTGAGAACATAATTCCATGTAGATACTTCCACGAACTGTTGAAGTGGGTTTACTGACATTGTTTACACGATGGGTTCCACATGTTCTGTTACTTCCCAGTAAAGGGGAAAAAAAAAACAAAAACGAAAAAACAATAGCATTATATATTAATGCTAATGAAACATTTTCATGGTTAATTATCATCTTCTGATGCATTTTCAAATGCAGACATCATCACATAACAGATATTTGGCACAATAACAAATATCTGGTGGTCAAATGACATGATTACAGCTCTAAAGTTATTCAGTAATAGTAGGTAATTCCTCCGTGGCCTTGTTATTAATACTCTAAGCTTCTGAGCAATAAAAAGAGCACTCATTATAATTGGCAAAATTGCAAAATTAACAGAATTAGCTGTGAGACTCAGCAAGCTGTCACTTACCCTGCAGCCATGTTCAGTTTTTACTATGAATGCAGTCCATTTGTGGTTGTGTCCAACACCTTAGAGCAAAAAACAAAGAAAAAAAAAAGATCTGTGTTTTATTCCATTATTATCAGTTTACTGGCTTTAGGTAGCAGCAGATTTGAGAAACAAGGTTGTTGCATAACACCTCTGCTGAGGGCTGGATATGTATAGCCCTCTATGGTAATGCAATGTAGCCAAGTCTGTCATTGCACAAGGCATGATAACACTTCTTTTTGCAAATTCTGCTTGCCTTCATGCAAAGTGCGAACATGAGTAACATTCTCACCTCAAAATAGATGTTACCTTGTGAAAATCATCAAAACTGACTGCCAACAAGGCCCACAGAGCTGTTCAGTTACTGAGTTTTAGTATGTCTAACTGCTTTGCAGAAATGATCTCTCCATTACATGTCTTGACTTATGACTCTTAGCATCCTCTAAAAGAAAAAAAAAATCTCTCTGGCTACTGTCATGTGCAAAATGGTCCAAGATGTTAGGTTGAGAGTGCATTGTGTTGCCTCTCTGTATCACACTGAGGACATGATCTGATCTGAAGATATAAATGATATGCCTATCATCTGAAGGAGAGCAAGTTGTATTATACCACCTGCACATCCCTCGAGAAGCATAATAATCTTTAAAAGCAGAGACAATCCCATTACCTGTCACAGATTTATTCCCTCATAATTGCCAGAGCCTTCCCTTTGGGAGGAATAGGGGGTGAAGGACGGCAGACTCACTGATATCAGACTTATCTTCGGGAAAAATCTAGGGGACATCTATTTTAGTCTTGTCATTCCCGTAGCATGGTTTGGCTGTTCTCAAAACCTTGAAAAAGGATTTTGGTATAAAACAGTGATGCAATAACACCCATGCATCAAGACCTCATGCTAAAGACCAAACAAACCTTGAGACTTTGTACTAACAACAATTACCACACTACAGCTGGATTGTCTGTTGTTGATTTGGAATTTAACATTATCCTGTGTATATTAAAAGTCAGTCTATTAGCTTAAAACATAAAAGCTTAATTCTCTGGACCTTGGAGGTTATGTTTACAGTCTTTGTATGTCCGTGTGTTATTAAAGCCAATATCTCAGCAACTATTTGTCAGACATCAGTAAAATTTGGTAGCAAGTTAGACAAAGAGCCAAGAAAAAAATGCAGTTTTTGTGTGGCGCAACAATTTCTAGAGCAAGATATTTGACTTGATTAATCTGGTGACTGTACATCAATAAGATTCTTTTTTTTAATAATTGAAAATATAAAATATAAACTATTAAATGGATAGTAAACAAGTCCATTTATCCATTCAATCATCCACTGATCCATTCTTTCTTATCTGTCATACTGGGAGCAGGTTGAGCAACATTTGTCTTGACTAACCAGATGTGGTTAACCAAGCTAGTCAAAGCAAATCATATTTGTTCACGCTTTTCTAGAGCAGCAAAAAAATAAAAACTCTGTGAGTTGACCTGAGAGACTCTCTGCCACCAAAGATCACACGGTCCATACAGTTGTTTGTTCTGCTCCTGCAGCTCCGTTTGTTCAGCTTTATCTCCAAGCCAACCCAATTACAGAGCATCAAAATACCTTGGGCCTTCTTGTCCACTAAATGGCTCTGAGTTTTTCTTTCTTCCCCTGACAAAAGAATAAACAAGCCATGAATCAACAGAAATAAAAAGATATTGCAAGTGCTGTGAAAGCTGAACATAATCATCAAAAGCCTCCAGTACTTGCACGCATTATATAGGGTTCTGTCTCTTCACTACAATGCAAATGTATTAAATTAACAAATCAATTGTAAGTATTGTAGTAACATAAATCATATTTCAGCACATTATTGTTCTTTCATGTTTTTGCTCTCTCTCTTTTTCTTTTGGTTTGATTGATTAGTATTTTTTTGTTTTGTGGAGGAGCTAATTTCTTCACGTATCAAGCTTTCATCACTTTAGCCCCTCATTTGTTTAGATGATCTGACTAATGTCCAAGAAATTGTTCTGTCCAGGCGTATGCTTGCATGAGACTGCTTTGTTTGTTCGCCTGTTATTTGTTGTGCATCAGGGTGCAGGTAGAGTGGAGCGATTCTGTGAATGATGGCATGCTCCTGTTTTTAATGAACTGTTTATCTGGTGTTTGGTTGCTGGAAATGTTTGATGTTTGCCTATGGAGAGACAGTGACAGTGAGAGAGAGAGAGAGAGAGAGAGAGAGAGAGCGAGCGAGAGAACTCCTTCTTGTGACATGTTGTGTCTCATTTGAAATGTGCAGATTTCTGTAAACTTTAAAAGTGCAATAAAAGATGAAAGAGGAATGAGCTCAAATAATTTATAAGATTTATAGGAATTTGGAGACATCAACTCTCAGGGTATCAAATGTTGTTTTAGTTTCCTTTGTGATCTCGCCTGTAAGATCTTTCATCTCTCAGTGTGATGCTTAACAGTTCCTTCAGGAAAGGATGATAAAATTTACAGATCCTTCAGGAAAAATCAGGTCATTGCAGCAGCCAAAAATATGGTAGTAATAGCATATTTCCAGTCCAGTGATGAAGAACATAATTTATGCTGTTAAACACATTAAAAAAATTAGGCAATTTAGACCAACAATTTAGAAGCAAACATAATAAACTCAGCTTTGAATAATGAGTTTGAATGTGTTTTTTGTAATATGGTACCCCTGCAGGAAAGACTTTACTTTTCTTGACCATTATGAGTAAATATTTTACTCCAACTTAAAGTTAATTGATTAGCAGAGACTGAAGTTATACAACAGGCCCTAATGATATTCAGGACTATAATTTCCATCTGGTTAGGCCCTGCTTTAAAATCAAATATTTAAATGCCACTGAAACATCCGTTATCTAAAGTGCATCTGATACAATGAACTTTTCAACCAAATTCAAACACAAGCAATAAAAAATTCTTTATTAACAAGTTGACCAAAGTCATTTCTATAAGCCAGTTTTCCATCACATCTGTGTTATAAGCCTGAAAGGTCACACAATTGACAACATTTAGATTATCCAACAAGCTTGTGCACAGAGTTTTTGCTCTCTGCCAACTGCCAACTTAAGGTACGAATGTGTCTTCCATACACTCAGTAACATTTACTCAATCATTATTTCCATGCAGACAGAGTTAAAGCAATGAAATTATAAAGACACCATGCCTCTTTATGTCCTTGTTCGCTTTTGTGATATGCTAATGTATGCATATCAAGGGTCCATTAGCATCTCTGTCCCATGAGATATGTCTGTATCTACTGATTGTATTTCTGGGGCCAGAAAATTCATATAGACAAGCTCAGTTTTTTTTCCTCGTCTGGTAAATTGTTCCATTAGCCTTCCTCTGAAAAATAATTCTAGGCTTTCCAAATACCAGCCTATTCTCCAGTGATATCAATAATTACGACTAGTTTCCGACAACACAATTACATGTTGGAAAGACGTGCTTCTAAGTGCTCTGTGCTGTGGAATACAGATCGCAAGAGAATCTATTTTGTCTGTGACATGTGTGTGTTTTTATTTTTTTATTTTTATTAAATTAACAGGATTTATTCAATTTCTGTTTTCAACAAAAATTCTAACAAGTTGAATTTCCTCAAGCAGAAATTTATGTGCATGATGATGCCCTCTCAGAAGTTTGCAAATATTGCAAACTTTCACTGAAACCATGCTGGCTTACATCTCCAAAGCAGATGTTTGTAATAGGTGAAATCCTCTCGAGCAGCTGCATTCAGTACTGGTTCATTGACCATACAAAGACAAATGACTAACAGCTGTTTGACTAGCTGCACTCACATTCTCTAAAGGTGAATTCTTCTTGTTTTACTGTACCTTCCTCTTTGCTTTTTAAAGTCTGCTATCGACACCCCCACGACCTGCTCACTCATAACAGAGAAACCAACAAGATTATGATTACATTATTATACATGGACTGTGGGGTTGTTGGGAGCTTTCCTGTGGGGATTTTGCATGTTCTCCCTGCTCATAGGTTTTATCTGTGGTGTAGGTGTAAGAGTGTTGGTTGTCTGTCTCTTCAGCCCTGCAATGGCCGGGTGATCTGTTCAGGGCGTACTCTACCTCCTGACCAGTATCAACTGGGATAGACTCCAGCCCCCCACAACTCACTGCAGGATAAAGCAAGTAATGGACTGGTGTCTCATCTCAGTATTTTTAGCTCTTGCTATAATGCCCGCACTCTGTGGAAGGTGGTGCAGTTGTGCACAGCTTTAGAGCCATGTCAAGGCAACTACTTCATTCGAGCCTGTGCACAGGGTTCAAGGTGTGATGAATAAGAAAATACTGGGTATAAAAGTATGAGTAAGGATGTCAGCAAAAGTACTGACTCATCAATAAACCTTTAACCCTAACCTGTTAATCGGTCAAATATTTAATCAAATAGGAGCTCAGATCAATAGATTCTGATCCTCAACATGAGGACTCATTAATGTGTTCTATTGACATTAACGCCGACATGCAAATCTGCATACAAATGATGCCACATTAATGTTGGTTCAGTCAAGGTCTACCTGCTGATTTCAGGTGAAATATTCACATGCAAAGCACTGCATTTCAGAAAACACACCAAAAAAAGAAAAATGCTGCTACAAAAACTGTTCTCATTATGGAGAATAGTTGACTTGTTATTTTTATATACATAATAGTAGTCTTTTTTTTTGAGTAATCTCTTTTGATAGCATTTTAGCTTCATGTGTAACTACAGCTCTAATTCTATCAATCAGGAGAAATATCATCAGTATGAGTGTAGTCTTCTGTGACCTTTTCAGACTGCGTTATGATAGTGAACACAGTGAGAAGGTCAGCGTGCGTCCTCTTTGTTCAGAGGAGAAAGCATGGCACAGTGTGAGCTGCTCTAATTTAAGATATTAGAGCAAAAGAATTGAGGAACATATCAATGTGGAAAAGCTCATATAAACAAGGAGCACACAGCGGACACTCCAAGGGGCTTATTTATCAAGCATTTTGACCTATTACATGCCACTTAAGGTGCACAGGTGTGAATTATAAATGTCAAAGGAGACTTGCACTGCATTGTCTGATCTGTGGACAGACTGCAAAAGCAAACCTATTGGTATGTAATTTTTCTGTTTGTGGAAAACGGCTTGCTCTGAGGTGACAGAAGTCACAAAGGCTAGATTGTCTCAAGCACTGTGATGGATTAATTTGGACTTATTTAACTCATGAGTTAAATAAAGAATTTATTATGACTTGGCTTACAACACAAACAGAATATTTATATTTATAATATTTCTATTCAATAAAGAAGACTAGTAGTTAAACAATTCCACTGACAATTTGTTTTCCTGCTTAAAAAAAAAACAAAACAACAACAAAAAAAAACCCCCATTAATAAGCTAAAAACTTACTGTGACAGAAATTTTTGTGACTCCAACTGAGCTCCAAATTATGAGTTCTTTCTGCCCTCATAAATATATATTTGCCCACAGCATCTCTATCCATGGAACAAACTGAGAGTCCTGACTCACCTAAGCTACTTAATTCTAGTCAGGTAAGGCTGAACTTAAAACAACCCCAACTTTGATTTTATTAATTAATTTCCCAGGGACTTCTTATTGATTGCAAAACAGTGGCTGAATAGAGCTGCTGGTGTATGTTGGGGGTAAATATAATACAAATATGGAGGGAAGAGCCTTGGGCTGCTGAAATGAATTTCAATTTGTCCGTCTATCTGTGATAGACTCAGAAAGAAACAAACTGGTGTAACAGCTTATATAAGTTTGATCATAAAATAATACACAAAGGTAGAGAAGACTGTATGATGGTTCTTGCATATAATATTTGTTGTTATGAACTAGGGAGTCCATCTCAGTATGAATTAAAAGAAGTACAAGCAAAGTGCTTGTCAAGGGACCTATCTATCTATCAAAAAACCTAACTAAATAATGCATATTAACCAATTCAGGAGTGACTGAAATATCTGTAAACAGTAAGAAAAAACCCTTTGGGCATAAGGAAAACATGCTAAATCAATCTAATGTCCCAAGCCAGTTCCATTGGGCCTAAACTTAGGACATATTGCAACATAACCTTCAAGTAATACATCACTTTTTCATAACTGTCTCTCTTCTTCTTCTTCTTTTTTTTTTTTGGAACTCTTGGTTATCACACTGCAGCACTTTCAAAAGAAGCATTCTGATGTGTTTCGGATCCAGTTAATTAAAAAGCACTAATGGTGAAGCAGACTTATTTCATGTCTTTGTTTTCAGTTGAAGCTAGATGTTGAGAAGGAAGGAAGGTTGAAAGGGAATCCTTTACTGTTTCTATTAATAAAATCCTGGAGGAGGGAGGAAGAGCATTGGAATTGGTTGATGAGCAGCCTAATAAAGAAGGATGGAATTTCAGGTGCAAGTACTTTTCCTGATCTTCAGGAGCAGAATAATGAGTTTCTTTGTTTGACAGTTGGTTAACTGGGTGGATATGTGAGTTCCTTTTGTTCTTTTCTACATACTTAATGTAGCTTGAACCCTTGTTTCTTAAAGGTTGCTGAATTTAGGCATTAGGAAATATGTTTATCTTAAATATGTTAATTACTGCAGTTTAAAGTGGTCTAGCTATGCATATTTAATTTACTGTGAATACTGAGTGATACTATTACTTATACCTCAGTATTTCTCCTTTTATTCAGATAAAGCCAGTTAACTAATAGCCATCACCAATCAACAAAACCCTGCCATAATCTGTCAGATTCATCTCCTGCACGCTTTGTGTCTTCACCTGGAAACTAGTGCAAGCCAGACAGCAGTACACAATATTTTATAATAATAATAATGATAACAATAGAGTTGTATAAATAGAATAATTTCAGTTTAAGTGATAAAACTATTGCAGAGAGCTCTCTATATATTTGTCAATCATCTCCTTCCCCAAATCAAGCATAGATTTTACAAAACTTTTTGCCCAGCTATGTCTCACTATGCTGCCTACCTATGTTATGTTGTAAACACTTTATAAATCAAGCAAAAATATTTCATAATCATGAATGGAACTAAAATGAGTTTTACACCACAGCCAGGTGTGATATCAAATTTAAAGCTCTACTGAAAACCATTTTTATGCAGTCAAGAACATAACAATCTAGAGCTAACATTACATTAAAATGCGGTCTATCACCGCCACCACTTTTATACCATCTGCAGTGGGACACCATCTGTTGGCCAGTAGATGCTTTTGTACCACTTTTGTGTGACCTCAGCAGTGTCACATTCATTTAACCACTTCACTGTTCACAGTGATTCACTTTTTACATCACCCTGTACTGCATGTTAAACTTGAGCTATTTAGGAGTAATCACACAGCACTACAGTGCAAAATGTGACATTTAACATATAGTGAATTGTGGACACACTGTGTAGCTGCCATTCACAGAAAAAAGAGATTAACTATACTGTGATGGCTATATTATGGCTGGCAGGCAAGGTCAAAGGTATTGCTGAAGCTTATTTTACTGCTATAAAAGCATTTTTTTTTTTTTTTACCTGAGCCATAGTTTGCTTTTTAAACTAAACTATATATTTTAATTCCATCATTGATTTGGAGGTAAAATGCTGTTATGCTGGTAAAATGTCAACTTCATAAAGAGAATGTTTTCCAAATGATAACACTGGGGAGCTCTTTGTTGTAGCACGTCCTGTACTTGAAGTTGTGATATTTGCACATTGACTATTCTTGCATGTGTAGGTAGGTAGGTGTTATCGTGACATTTAATGTTCCTAGAACAAGTAACAGAAAACAGAATAGGACTAAAGGGCTTTTTTTTTTTTTTTTTTTTTTTTTTTTTTTTTGTTTTTTTTTTTTTTTTTTTTTTTTTTTTTTTTTTTTTTTTTGCACATAATGG
>VUQI01030564.1:0-10576 GCA_015106735.1 Paratilapia polleni
TCAATTCAATTCAATTTTATTTGTACAGCGCCAAATCACAACAACAGTCGCCTCAAGGCGCTTTATATTTTAGGGTAAAGACCCTACAATATTAGACAGAAAAGACAGAAAATCCCAACAATCAGACGACCCCCTATGAGCAAGCACTTGGCAACAGTGGGAAGGAAAAACTCCCTTTTAACAGGAAGAAACCTCCAGCAGAACCAGGCTCAGGGAGGGGCAGCCATCTGCCGCGACCGGTTGGGGATGAGGGGAAACAGAAGAGAGCAGAGGGAGACAGGACAAAAGACACACCTATAGGAGAGAGACAGGGTTAATAATAACTAATGATTAAATGCAAGTGGTGTATAAACACATGGAGAGTGAAAGAAAGTGAGGAAGTGCTCAGTGCATCATGGGAAGTCCCCAGCACCCTAGGCCTATTGCAGCTTAACTAAGGGATGGTTCAGGGTTACCTGATCCAGCCCTAACTATAAGCTCTATCAAAAAGGAAAGTTTTAAGCCTAATCTTAAAAGTAGAGAGGGTGTCTGTCTCCTGAATCCAAACTGGGAGCTGGTTCCACAGAAGAGGGGCCTGAAAGCTTCTGAACACACTTCTGAATGTAAAGAGCAGCACATGACACATAACCACAATCTAGTCCAATGAACGTGGGTCAGTGTGGGAAGTGGTGTACGCTCCTCCTCACTCTCTCTCCTCTCCCTTCCCATCTGCGTGAATGGAGGGATGAGGTAATTCCAGACTGTGTTTTTTGGTGTAGGCGGTTTGGCTACAGTCCAGCTTTTCTACTAGTATAAGACTGTGCATGTATCACCCAGAAGCACCTTTTTTCTGGACCAGACACTTGGTGAAGACATCATGGGACAGAAAGTGATGGGACTCACTATGTCAGCTGGGTCTTCCTGTGGGGATGCTATAATAGGCATGAGCCCAGACGAGTCTGTGCTGATCCTCATCAATCACTGTCGGGACATGAAGAAGCAGGAGGCGAGGCTCCGGCTCATCACTCTACTCGTGCTGCTCGTCTGTGCCGTACTGTTTGTTTTTAGCACATGTGCTGATTTAAGACAGCATGAAAAATCTGGGGTAAGTTCACAAACTCTTTCTTTAAGTTCTTTAAAGACGTTTATCTGTGTCTGAAGCAATGATGTGACAGATTATTTTAGGATACACAAATAAAACTGACTCAGCATAGCAGAAAAATTTCATCAGCCTTTTGTGCCGTGCACCTCAAATGACAACAAAGAAACTGAAGACAGATTAAGCTGTCTGATTTGTGCCAAAGGCTTTTGATGAGACAGACATAATTTGTTGCTTTTTATTAGAAGGGTCAGAATCATATTTAAATTGTTCACATTTTATGAGTTTATTTTGTGCAGTACATTATGTCTAATTTCCTGCCTGAGAAGGAAACTGCACTTTCTGTTGCAGCTGGTATCACTCGAAATACATTGTTTTGATTGTTTTGATTTGCATCAATTCCCTTAGAAAAACATTCCTATGGTTTCTGTGGTCCCTACATTATTCGACTTTCCAGAATTTCAGGTTGCTGGCACACATATTTACACAGAGTTTGGTCCAATAAATGGAATGTGCTGCTGATCTTTAGGGGAACAAATGTCAGGTTTCCATCTTTGGCCCAAAGGACTATGGAAAGATTTGACCACAGAGGGAAATCTAACATCTTTTTACATAATGATCATTATTTGATCAAACACTCTGTAAATATTTGCTCACTAGAGGTGCCTGTTAATTTAGAAGAGCTTTGGTAAACTATAAAAATCAATGAATGAAGGAAGATCTACATATTTGGATGGTTTACCTCCAGAATTACAGGCTTATTTTTGGCTCCAGCTTGGACCCTTACTGTTAAACATATCTCCACCAGTAAAAGTTCCTTTTCCACTAACTCAGTTCTTGTTGTTATCACTCTCTTATTAAAGGACAAGCCTGCAGTTGACTGCTCTTCTTCCAGGCCAACATAGTCCTATAGAAATTTGTGTTGCTGGACATAAATTTTTCCAATTTTCTTTTGTATGAATACAAACTTTTAAGATCTAACTTGTGTCTGTGTACCCAAAGGGAACCGGTTCTAGCGTTAACATTTTTGCTGTTTGCTTTTGTTTTCACTTGCTGTTTGGTTAGGCTTAGGCTCTAAAACTCTTAGGTTTATGCAATAAAGCTACTTGGTTAGTGTTGGAAAAGACAGTTTGGGTTATGGTTAGGTCTAGAAAACAGAGGAGCAAAACATTCTTCTAACTGAAATACATTAGTTACATAGTGGTGCTGACTATTATGAAAACCAGGACTATTTTTATCCACATATATGCATAAATTAAATTGCATTTTCATGACTTTTTACTTTCTTCCTTTAAGTCTTTTGCAACTTTATTCCAAGCTTCTGGAGCATTACTTGTTTAATGTGGTGTAGCATGACCAAATGTATTTGTTTAAACCTAACATCTGTTGCTTTCTTTGTTTTCTTTGTTTAGTCTCATGAAAGGCAGATAAAGCTCTACATGACTGGATGTTTTATTAAAATGTGTTCTCCTTTATCCAGAGTGCAGGTGAGCAAGCCTCCGCCTACTCAAAGCAAGAGAGAGGGTGCCTTGCAGGTATGCCCATACCATTCACTTTATTTTTAATTAAATGTGTCATTGCTGGATGTGTGCTTATTTTAAGCTTATCCGGTCTTCAGTCTTCTCGGGAAATCTCCATTATGTATCAAATTTTGTAACTCAAGAGAACGTCCTCACACACTGTTGCATAACGCAAACCAAGAGAAAATGACTCATTTGACTCTCTCTCTGCTGTCTTTAGTTACAGATCCAGAAAATGTTCAAAGTGAAGTGGAAACACTGCGCATTCACCTCAGTAAGTGTTTTATGTTAATTTATACTTTATTGTGGTTTCCATATGTATAGAGCTAAATATGTGAAGTGAAACCTTAAAGAGTTCTTAAAGTCTAGTGAACAAATCCTTAATAACACACTAAGACCTGACAATTATGCCATTGGCTGGTGACAGTTATGAGTCACATCTGGCTTCAGGTGAAAAACTCAGCACAAGCCAAACATAAAAAGTGTGGGGAATTTTTTTCATTTTATTAATTTACAACTTGAAAGTGAGTTTTGCAACAGTAGTGGGTGAATCTGTGTGTGCATGAATACTTGAAATGCTGCAGCATGTAAAGTTGGAATGTACACAAAAACCAGGCGAGCCTCTGGGCACTGGGCCAACACAGAAAATTTGCACACAATAAGTTTTGCCTGTTTCGTCAGCGCCCCTTTCCCTTGAGTGAAATTTCAGGATCTGACTCATTCAGTGCATCAGATACCATGGTGATTATCTGTTTGCTTCCATCCTGCAGAGTCTGTGGCTGAAGTCAATGCGACTAATGGATCATATGTCAAGTGGAATCTTGTGTTTGGTAAAAAGCACTACAGCGAAGAGAGGCGCGCCATTGTGATTCCTGTGACAGGCTTCTACTTCATCTACCTGAGGTTTGCTTTAATCTGTCATGAAAAGGTCAGAGAGGAAGGATTCCAGAATTTCCAAGTACAGCTGCACCGCTGGAGTGAAGGATACCCCAAAGTCACACTGCTGACGGAGGCCTGGGAGAGTGTCAAGTGTTGGCCAGAAAATTCCCCACAAGATTACCGGGGCTTGTTTGTGGGGCAGCTTTTTGAACTGGAAACAGGAGATCATGTGAGCGTGAACGTTACAGCGGGCTACCACCTGATCAAGACATCGTTGTTTGGTGCTTTTCTTGAATAGAGAATATGTTTTTTCTTGTATGTGACCAATGTCTGAGCCTTAATACATTTATTTTAATGTATTAAGATTAAGATTATTTTAATGTATTTCTATAAATTAAGAAAATAATTTGGGTTTGTATAGGGTTAGGGTTGGGTTTTGGTTTAGCCACATTTCAAGAAACTAGAAGTTTTACCTCTCAAATGTAGTCTCATATATTCATTGAGGCATTGCAGTTTTTCTATTAAAAGCTTTTTCATTTGGGTGTTCCAAATAGACAAAGACTCTACATAAACGGCATGTTAACCGAACCCAAACCATAAATGGGTCGCTGGTGACCTGATTGATGTTGAGGTTAAACACTGTATAGTTGCATGCTCTATATTTTTATTTTGGGGGTAAAAAATATGCAGCCCCTCAGTTCATCCTGAATGATTCATTTTAGTTTCTCTCTGTTCCCAAAATGCCAATACTTATTCTGATTGGCCAGTTCCTGGAAACCTGCTGAAGAGCAGCACCCACTATTTGTGAGCTATAACACAGAACGTTCAAGTAGTTCTTGTTTTGTGTTACAAGAGCAAAGTGCTCCAGATAAGGGTAATTTATTTAATCGGTTTTAAAGGCCGAGCATACACAATGTGTGTGTGTGTGTGTGTGTGTGTGTGGTGGTGGTGGTGGTTTGGGGGGTGTGGGTGTTGTTTGTTTGCTTATTTGCACTGAAAATGGTTTCAAATATTTAAAGAGAAAATAAATTTCTATTGCATTACACACACACACACACACACACACACACATATATATATATATACAGATATTCTTGGATATTTAATGCAACATCTCTACCCTTATTCAAGATGAAGAATTTGTCCCTTCATTTGTCACCAGTTTGAATATAAAGACTTTATGGCTCTTCTGAATGAAATATTTAGAACATGCTCTGCTGTTAAGGTTAATGCTGTTTATTTATTTTCATATTATACTTTTATTAGTGAATCTAACAGGTTTACAGTAGGGCCAAAATCATTGCTGTGCCAATTGCTGGGCCAATCACAGTATCTCAACTAATCCCAATTTAGAGCTATCTTAGCCTTAAAGATGCTACTGTTATTTAATTCCTTTGTTAGCATCAACTTTTCAAATAAATATCTACAAAAACTGATTTCATAATATATGCATAATAACATGTCTAAGTGTGCGTGCGTGTGCATGTGCATGTACGTGTGTGTTCAAAAGCCTTTCAAAAATATGCTAATGTTTCAACAGTTATCGATAAAATAAAGAAACACCAGGTATGAGCTGTACAAACACATGTTTCACTGAAGATTGGAAAGGTTTTCATATATTGTTTGTACTCAGGGACACTTTTGCAAAATATGAAACAAGTAATTTCTAATAAAAAGCACAAATCTTACTAATGGTTGTCTGCTGCTTCTTATTCTATTCATATTGTATTGCTTTTCTAATGGGGGTGTTTGTGGTAGTTAAATCTTGTTGTGTGTTTTCTCCGTGTATTAGTTTGTGGTGCCAAACTAAAGTCATGTAGTTTCAACGTTGAACATCCAAAGGTCCAAAATGTAGCACTTAAACAAAGCTTAAAGAAAAAAAAAATCTCAATTCCACCAATTTATTCTGGCCATGTCTTACATAATGCATGTTTGTTGACATGGCTGGAATCAACATGAAACATGGGCTAATTTGTAATGTGTATTATGCTTTCTATGAAAAAAAAAAACAGTGTTATAAAAATAATGGAAAATATGCCATTTAAAATTCTCTTTTTTAACAAATGAATGGTTTAGAATATTCAGTTAGTCAAACAGGAAAGATCCACAGCTAAGGATTCGGTATACAAGGGTCTTAAAGATTTCTGTCTCTGCTGTTTTAATTTGGACCATTATGTTTTTAATCTGTCCTCCCAAGTCCAAAGTGTATAGTATATATATATGCAGTCATATGAAAAAGAGTACACCCTCTTTCAATTCTAAGGTTTTATAGATCAGGACATTAAAAAAAAATCATCTCGTCCTTACCAGATTCTAAAATTATGTAAATATAGCCTGAGATGAATAGTAACACATGACATATCAGACCCTGTCATTTATTCAACAATGACTAAGCCAAAATGCAGAAGCAGTGTGTGAAAAACTAAGTACACCCTCACTGCTTCCATAAGAAATAAGAGGGCAAATAGCAGCCAGGTGCTGCTAATCAAATGCACTTGATTAACTGACCATCAGCAAGTGTGAGCACCTCTATGAAAGCAGACATTTTGGCAGTTTTCTGGTCTGGAGCATTCATTTTTGTGTTAACACATTGTTCATCAACCTGGGAAATGTCATTTTTAAACAATTTAAAGGCTATCATTGTACAGTGAGAAACATTATTCACAAGTGGAAAACATTCAAGACAGCTGCCAATCTTCCCAGAAGTGGACGTCCCAGCAAATTCACCCCAAGGTCAGACTGCAAACTGCTCAGAGAAACTGCAAGACTGAACAAGTGTGGCTTGTTTGGAAGGGTTGCCAGGAGAAAGCCACTTCTCTCTAAAAATAACATGGCAGTACAGCTTAAGTTTGTAAAGTTGCTTCAGAACAAATCACAAAACCTCTGGAACAATGTCCTTTGGACAGATGAGACCAAAGTGGAGATGTTTGGCCATAATGCACAGCGCCACATTTGGAAAAAACCAAACAGCATATCAGCACAAATACCTCCAACTGTCAGCAAAGTGGTGCAGGGGTGATGATTTGGGCTTGTTTTGCTGCTGGCCATGAACTCCTCTGTATACCAAAGTATTCTAGAGTCAAATGTGAGGCCATCTGTCTGACAGCTAAAGCTTGGCTGAAATTGGGTCGTGGGACAATGATCCCAAACACAGCAACAAATCTACAACAGAATGGCTGAAAAAGAAAAGAATGAAAGTGTTGCAATGACCCAGTCAAAAACTGGACCTCAACCCGACTGAAATGCTGTGGTGGGACCTTAAGAGAGCTGTGCAATCAAAAATGCCCACAAACCTCATTGAACTGGAGCAACGCTGTAAAGAAGAGTGGGCCAAAATTCCTTCACAACAATATGAGAGACTGATAAAGTCAAACAGAACACCATTACTTCACTCGTACTTCAAGTTATTGCTGCTAAAGGTGGTTACTGAATCATGGGGTGTCCTTAGTTTGTCACACACTGCTACTGAATTTTGGCCTGGTTTTTGTTAAATAAAAAATGGCAGTGTAAAATGTCATGTGTTGTTTATCTCAGGTTGTATTTTAGAACCTGGTAAGAACCAGGTGATTTTTTTAGTAGTTCTGACAGTTAAACCTTAGAAATGCAGGTTTAACTATCAGACTGTATGTGTTTTCTGAAAACATTACAAATCACAGCAGGAAATTAATTTTTTGAAGTGATCCTAAGTAGCTGGAAGCTTCTGATAGGCTACATTACTGAGGTTTTCATATGTGATTTCTTATAGTAACTATTTTTAAAATAGGTTTTGTTCATGTCAGAAAAGACAAATGCAGTCATGTGAGACATTCCTATAGACTGTTTGTATTCATCCTTTGTCATATTTCTTTGTGAGTTTATTCACTCACTTTCATGTGATTTGATTATGCAATAAAAAACTTGATGAAACTTAGGGAACTGGGAGTGTGGTAGAAAAAAAAGTGAATGGAGGGGAGTGGG
Source organism: Paratilapia polleni (assembly GCA_015106735.1). Taxonomy (NCBI): domain Eukaryota; kingdom Metazoa; phylum Chordata; class Actinopteri; order Cichliformes; family Cichlidae; genus Paratilapia; species Paratilapia polleni. Next base: position 7,435 of record VUQI01030564.1, read on the forward strand.
AATAACCTTGACAAGCTGGTATACATGAACTAAAAATACATACTGAGGCAATAAACGTAATCATCTTGCCAACTGATGCATGTGGGAGTTAAAAGGATGAAATGGAGCCTTTAATTGTGGGTGTTTAAAACCAGACATGACACCAGGATTTACTTCTTTTATAAACATGAGGCAACACTTCCAGCTGAGGAAATTCCTCTGTGCCTGGGAGTTTCATTTACTCATTCACTCTTGCATCACAACTTCATCAACTGTAGCCTGGAGCATTTTGAACTGTACAATGAATAACTGAAGGCAATGATGCAACACTAGTTCTTATTTTTAACTTCCCAGTGTGACCTGAGGAACAACAGGGTAAAAGCTTCAAAAGACACTTTTATGAAAAAGCACTTCTTGACTCTCAGCTTTAATTAGACGGATTGTATATTACAATAACTGTTGAGGAAGTACAGACTAGTTTATTTTTCAGGTGCTCAAATGTAATTGGAAATAGCTGTTCATCGATAGGTGTTTGTTATTTCCTTACAATTAAGCAGGTGAAAGGTTGGAATTCATGGCATTTGTATCTTGAAGCTGTTCCTGTGAACCCACTACAGAGTGCTAAAGGAAAGTGAAACAGGCCATCCTTAGGCTGCAAAAATAAAACAAATCCATCAGAGAGACCATGGGAACATTAGAAGTGACCAAAACAACAGATTTGTACATTCTGAGAGAAGAGAAAGCATTGGTGACATCTGCAGCATAAAAAGGCCTGAGTGTCCACAGAAGACAGAGGTGGATGATCACAGGATCCTTTCCATGGTACAGAAAAACCCCGTCACAACATCAAGACAAGTGATGAACAGAGGTTAAAAAAAAAAAAAAAGAGGGTTGATCACAAGCTGAAAACCAGTGATCAGAACCCAGACAGCAGACACAGCTACACCTGTGGCTGAGTTGAGGCAATCAGACTCACTCTGAGCTAACACCTTCAATCAAGGCCAAATGTGGCTCATAGAAAACTGCAAATATGGGCCACATTTGGGCCAGGCAGCCATTGCTATCTGGGAAAGGCCAGATTAGACTTTTACAGAGGTTGGGAACATGGACCATTTTCCCATAGACTTCTAAAGGACCGGAAGTCTTGCTGCAACCACAGGTATCACCCCCTGATTTAAGGCACTTCTGCATTAGCTTCACTTTTCAGACCAGGAAGCTACATCCAAGCATTATACTGTCACTGTGTACTGTATGGTATGCACAGTTCAGCATACAGTGAGAAATTACACTGCTGCATTGTATATCTGCACAAAAACAGTACCTCAAGAGTTCATCCACATGTCCAAAGTTGACAATTTATGAAACCGTTTCACAGCTGTATTCAGACCAATGACTGTATAAAAGATGGATGACCTGGCTCCACTTCCTCCCACTATACAAAAGTAAAGTCAAAATTTCTAGATAGCAAAATGACATTGAAAAAATGTTGACTTTTCATCTGAATCAATGTTATAGTTGAGATTGAAGTCTCAAAGATAAATAAATGTTGGATCAACGTTGAAATACTGATGAAACGTTACAGTTTGATGACAAAGTATAAAAGTATGCTCCTTTCATATCGTTTCATATGCTCTCTTTACTTTTTATAAATGTTTTGCTTTGCTTTTGATTTTTTTTACAGTCATTCATTCAGAACCAGTAACACTGCATCCAGCTACCTTTTGTGCTCCAACAAGAGTTCCTGAGTGAGAAGCTGATTCACATCCTGTTCTAATGGCTCAAATAGCTGTCGCATTCTTACAGCTTCCTCTTCTTTTTACAAGTGCGCCCAGACTTCCATTATCAGTCTCTGTTTATTGGGGTTACATAGAAACATAAAATATCTAACCACCGCATGTTCCAGACACCACATAAATGACGTTAGTATTTGTGTCCACATGACTTGCTTCTGCAAGTCACAGTGAGCTGACATCAGTACAAAAGTCCAACGTATGGAAATCAGTGGCAGAGGTCTAGTGGCCCAAATGTGAGGGAATATGCAACACATGGGTAGGGGGATTTACCACATAAACTACCTACCATTTTTCTTTTGCTTGCACTCTGAACATCCAGGTCACCAGGACATGGTAGATTTTGATGATTGTTAAATTTTGAATGATTGCTATCTTTGTCCACTGATTACCAAGACTTTGGAGAACACACTGACAACATTCAACAGCACCCCTGCGATTTCCAGCTTCACACACAATACATCTACCTTCCTTCTCTCCATCATATCAGCAGCTCTCTCCCTTTACCAGTCATAGTCCCTACATTTAGAGTCCCTACTCTCACCTTCACACTCCTGCCTTTCTTTCTCTCTCTGCCTCCTAACACGCCTTCCGCCTCTCCTCTTCCTTTGTCTTCGGCCAACAGTAGCACAGTTTCCACCGGCACCCTGTTGGCTAACAGCACCGGAGGCGGTTGTTGTTAACCCGGGCCCGACCGATCCGGTATGGAAGTCACATTCTTGATGATCTGCATGTTTGATTTGGCAAAGATTTTATGCTGGATGCCCTTCCTGATGCAACCCTCACCATTTATCCAGGCTTGGGACCGGCACTAGGAGTTCACTGGCTTGTGGCCCCCCCGTGGCTGGGTTTTCAAGCTTACAAACTCATCAATTGATTCAGACCAGAGTGAACAAACTGTAGGTGTGAAAATGCCCTTAGCTGGATTGATCACCTGTTTATTGAACCCATCTTTACATCAATAGGTAGACTTTCAACTTTTACCTGTTCTCATTGTGCTCTGGGGTCCTCATTCTGAGTCTCACAGACCTTTACAAAATCACAGCACTCATCTGCTTCATATTTCTCTCCTCAGTTTCCCAGCATGCCTCAGGGGTGGAGGTGTATGAGGGAGCGGAGTCTGTCCTGCTGCCCTGTCAGGTACCAGTTGGTGTTTCCAGAGACTCCACAGCAGCAGTGTGGGACCGCAAGGACCTCAATGTGCCAACAGTCCATGTGCGCCTGCAGAGTGGTGATGATTTTACTTATCAAAATGATCGTTACACCAACCGAACGTCAATGAGAGCTGACGCTCTGCAGACTGGAGACCTCAGCCTCACTCTGAGAAACCCTACAGTCTCTGACAGCGGAACCTACACCTGTACTGTCCGCAA
>VUQI01030569.1:0-15705 GCA_015106735.1 Paratilapia polleni
TCTAGAGTCCAGTGGCGGCGTGCTTTACACCACTGCATCTGACGCTTTGCATTGCACTTGGTGATGTAAGGCTTGGATGCAGCTGCTCGGTCATGGAAACCCATTCCATGAAGCTCTCTACGCACTGTTCTTGAGCTAATCTGAAGGCCACATGAAGTTTGGAGGTCTGTAGTTATTGACTCTGCAGAAAGTTGGTGACCTCTGTGCACTATGCACCTCAGCATCCGCTGACCCGGCTCTGTGATTTTACGTAGCCTACCACTTCGTGGCTGAGTTGCTGTCGTTCCCAATTGCTTCCACTTTGTTATAATACCACTAACAGTTGACTGTGGAATATTTAGTAGCGAGGAAATTTCACCACTGGACTTATTGCACAGGTGGCATCCTATCACGGTACCACACTGGAATTCACTGAGCTGCTAAGAGTGACCCATTCTTTCACAAATATTTGTAGAAGCAGTCTGCATGCCTAGGTGCTTGATTTGATACACCTGTGGCCATGGAAGTGATTGGAACACCTGAATTCAATGATTTGGATGGGTGAGTGAATACCTTTGGCAATATAGTGTATGTTCTAAACTTCTTAATTCTTACCTGCAACAAACACATGCAAATTATTAAAAAATATAATACTAACATTAAAATGAATAAAAACTAAGAACACTAAAACTAATCAAAGCAAACTAAAACTAAAAATATTTAAAGAATGAAAACTAACCTGAAACAAAAACCCAGAACTTAAAACAAAAAAATCAACAAAAATCAAAAAACAAAAAATCAAGTGAAAAATAGAAAACTATAATAAGTCTGGATCACATTATGCTAAATGTTACATTTGTGTGATTTATTTGTATTTTAGTTATATTGCTTTTTGCTTGAAGTTATGGTATAATACTGTAAAATTCACTTAAAAACTAAAGATGCTATCAGTGTGGCACTGCACAATACCAAAAGTTTACATTTTACATTTCCATCATGACAATAATCCACCTCATGGTATGATAAGTAGTCAAACCAACCATGCCCACTGGTATTTCTGACTCCCTGAGAGGTGGGTTTTACCTGTAATTTACCTGCATACCTGCTCCTCACGGCAGATTACATCACACACAGCTAAGCAAAACAATTTTCCCGAAAAAAGGAAACGTGCGTCATTTTTGTTTATCACGTGTTTTGAAGACAACATCATGGACATTTTTAGTTATATAACTGATGTTTACCACTTACTCTTCTATTTATCTTTGATGCCAGAAGTGAATATAAGACTTAATTCCAGCGGCTGCAGATTGTGGTTAGTTTGCCACAAATGCATAACTCACAGATAAGTGAGATCAGTTCATACCACAGCTTTACTGTGAGATCATATTCAGCAGATTACTGAAACTGTAGTATGCTGAAAGTAGCAAATGTACCAGATAAATATGTGCTATAATATCATATGTCTGAACTATTTAGAACTATAATTAATCAGTGAGTCAGAGTAAGTGTAAGTTGTTTGTTAAGACAAGTTTGTCACATAGGAAAAATGAGAACTAGGTTTTAACAGGATGCGATTAGTTACTGAAGCAAAAGTTATTATTACTATATATATAGAATTATAGGATCACTGACAATGTCAGTAATTATTATACATTTTCTATTCTATTGATTGACTCTACATCAATATACACAATGCAGATCACAGTCGCATCGGTAACAGCACAGCAGCACAGAGGCCAGTTGCATACTAAGTGACAGCCACAAAGTGTTTTGTTTTGTTTTTTTTTTAAGCTGAGGGTATAAACCAGCTGCAAATTTGTTTATATCACATCATATGACAAACTACAAATAGTGTAGACATCCAGTCCCAGCAAAGTACTGGACCAAAAACAACATGCAAAGGTGGAACTGTTGCCCATTTCCATGAAATTTGGAAATTCCCCAAATTTTTGAAGCAAACCACCAAACCTTGCAATACTAATTTTTGCTTGAATAGATACTGAATTTTGTTTAGGTCTAAGAGTGTCTCCAGTTGTTTGCATTTTAGTTTTATTTTGTAGTGTCTATGCCAAGTGTCACATTTTTTGTCATTGCCCAATGCGTTGGGTTGATGGCATCAGCATTGTTTCTTTTTCTTAAAAGCTTCTGCAGTTGTAAAAGCAAAATAGATTCAGCTATTTAAAAGTCAGATTATGCGCATAGCTATTATAGTCAAAGGACAGAAAAAAAAACAGCATTTTAAAAGTATAACTGCATAAATCAGTACCCTAATTTAAAGTCTCCACAGTCTCTTACAGTCTGACTATAGATATGTTATAACTCTCCTACACACACAAACAGCAGTTCTCATAAGAGGAAGAATATTAGACACATAGTGTATCTGGCACACAGTACATGTTGCAAGGCACTAAAGAAGCTTTTGTAATGCTTATGTGGTTTATGTGACAGACAGAAATCTCAACGTGGTAAAACCGGATTGGCTGAAAAGTCTCAGTACAAAAACAAGTGTTACCTTACCGCAGGTGAACAGGAAACACTAATCTCACCCACAGCATTCTTCCAGTAAACTGCAAAGTTTAGCAGAATTGCACCTCTTTCTATGCAAGAGTACCTGCATGGAGGCATGTGCAATGCCACCCAAGTTCCACCCATCCTTCTCCTTAGATCTGCAGCTGCCTGGCAAAGCCTCCCACTGGTCACTTTTCAGACACTAAAATGTCCTCATGGATGTTTGCCAGGGAAGTAGAGTGAAACATAGCAACTAAGCTATCTTCTCGTCTCTTGTTTCTCTTTCAATTTGAACTAAAACACCACCAAATACTTTGGTTCAAACAACCAACGGCAAAAACAAAACAGCCTAAAACAACAGAAAACCAAAGCTGAAACATCCTCCATTCTTCATCACCACCTTAACCACGTTCAGTCCCACAAGCTCAACATGTTCTCTGGAGTTGTCTAGCAACTGGTTCCCCTCTTTGCAATACCTTTAGATGTCTGAATTAAAAGAGTTGTAGTGTCTGCAGTTGTGAGAAGCAGTGCTGTTTTGGTTTTGTGAGGAACACAGAGCATGAGAGGGGGGTTGGGGTAGGCCTAAATTGAACACCCTGGCTGGTAATATATGCAGCCCTATTGTGGGGAATCAATGCACCGTGCTTTAATGGGGACGTAAGGAGGGGTAAGGGGAGCTATGACGTGATATCTTTTGCCCCATGGTGCACCCCTAAAGCTAAGAAACACACTCGAGAGCATGCAGTGTCAACCAAACTCTCATCTAAAGAAAGTGACTCTTCCATTCAGGTCCTGGTTGTTATTATTATTTATTTTTTTTTTTTTTTATCTCTGAGGAGCAAGTTAGAGACAAAAGCTCAAGGATAAACAAAATTCTGAAGACTCAGTTATTTTGTTACAAAGACAGAAATGCTGTGATACTGCTGTGATTTGCTTCTCTGCTGACAAATCGTGGTTTAAGTCTACGTTGTCACGCTTGTGTTTTTTATTTTTATTTTTTTCTCTGTACTCTGGATGCTGTGCTGGTTGATCAAAGTCTAAAGAGAGAGAGACAAACAGGATGAACTGAGGTGAGAACATTTTTACTAAATTCTTTGGTTTTGACTACAGCTCTAAAGAAATGCTTGCAGTTATCTGGTAATGTAAAAACTAATAAAAATAACCAATATGACATGCACTGACTCATGCTAAAAGCCTGGCTGTCATTTTTGCACTGTGAAGCTGGAGTCAGCTATGAGGCTACAAGTGTTGATAATAGATTGATTGTGTTAAAAGATGGCAAACAATTGCTTAAAGTGACCAACACTACTTAAGTTTTTGCTTTCTAAAATGTTAAAACCAGTGAATGACTATCAGTATCCTGTTAGAGGAGGAGACCTTTACTTTTCTTAATTCAAGAGACCATGAAAGAGTGGAGGGAACAGTTTTCTTTTTATAGGCCTCATGCTTTGTTTCAGTGTCCTTGTAAAAGCACAGACTGTGAGAACAATCCCAAAGAATGTATCTGAATAAAGATGACAAAGAACAATAGGATCCTCTGTACAGGCAAGGCTGAGAAAAATCTGAGAGGAGCTCTCGGGGGTGGTGGTAAGGAGCAGGTGATGACAGAATACTATACACAGATGAGTGGCGCAGCATGATCAAATTAGCACAAAATATTAATGAACAATAGAGATCGGGTCAGTTCACATCCTTTCAGTTAAATGACAAAATCATGAAGCACTGCAAGACTTGTTTCAGGCAAATGACATAATTTATTTGTTTTATGCAGGTAAGATGTGACCTACTTTTTTCTCCAGGGCACAATGTCACGGGGCAGAGGAATCTGGGGGAGAAGTGGGAGGCAGGTGCACCTGCTTATCCTCGCTTACGTTCTTCTCCTGGCTTTACCATGCATGGGCTTCCTCCCTGAGTTTTGGTCTCGAGTGTTAACCCTGTCCTGGGACTCACAAACTCACCAGCACATTACAGAGAGGGCCATCCTAAATGTCACCCTGGAGACTCTGAGGGACGTCAAAAAACACCAGGGAAACTTTGAGAAAGAACAGGTGAGATCATGTTTGCAGTCAGGACATTTACTGAAGGAGTGAGCCAGCATCAGTGGCTCACAAAGTGGTTAAATGAGAACTTCACTGCATTAAAAACAGAACAATTTCAAGTGCTACTTTTCTTTATGGTAATATTTGAGCATAGAATTAGTACATTTCTTTCCAATAATGATAAAAATCCTTGTGTAACCCTCCCAGATCAAACTGGACCGTGGATTTTGGAGAGCTGTGGGAGAGGTGGTGAAGTCCAATGCAGCCATGGACTTCCGGAGCTCCACCAGGTCTGACCCAGTCTACCACTTTGATTCAGAGCATATTGAAAGTGCCACGGTGACGCTACGACGCTTCTGGACCCAGACTGTGCTCTCAGTACGGGCCAAAGAGTACCAAAGTGCCCGTTATAGCTTGGGTCAGCTATTTCATTCACTGCAGGTAAACTGTCACATAGGATTTAATTTGAACTACATTCACTGGACACTTAATTAGTTATAACTGGCCAGTACTGACCCCTTACTGACCCCTACTAATCCTTCATGGCATAGATTCAAATAGGTGCAATGGAATGGAAATATTCCTTGGAGATTTTGGTTCATATTGACATGATAGCATCACACAGTTGCTGCAGATTTGTCAGCTGAGTACAGTGAACTCATTGTCATGTTCAAGAAACCAGTTTGAGATTATTTGAGCTTTGTGACATGGTGTGTTATCCTGCTGGAAGCAGTTATCAGAAAATGGGATGGACATGGTCAGGAACAATACTCAGGTAGGCTGTGGTGTTTAAACGATGCTCAGTTGGTACTGAGGGGCCCAAAGTGTGCCAAGAAAATATCCCCCATGCCATTATACCACCAGCAACCTGTACCTTTGATACAAAGCAGGACGGATCCATGCTTTCATGTTATTTATGCCAAATTCTGACCCTACCATCTGAACATCACAGCAGAAATCAAAACTGATCAGACCAGGCAACATTTTTCCAATCTTGACCATGTCTACATGCCCAAATGGGTTCAGTTGTTGCTATGAGGTTGGCTGATTAGATACAAATGCGCTAACATGCAATTGAACAGGTGTACCTAATAAAGCAGCAGGTGAGTGTATAAGGGAAATATTAGCTTGACTTTGTAATATTTCATGAATTTGTTTAAGTGAAATGTTTTGACTTTGTTTTTTTAAACACCTGCTATTTCAGGACTTCTACAGCCACAGTAACTGGGTGGAGATGGGACAGCGTTCAATTTACCTCCACCTGCTTCACCCAGAGGAGCCTGCCGTCCCTGTAGCTAAAGGTAATTCATGTATGTGATCACACTATAGGCCCATTTTATCACATAGACCACAAAGTGATCCTCGGGCTGGGTGTTAAGTAAATATTATTGTAAAGGATCTGCTGATGAGATTAGTTACTGAGGTGCCAGGTTTTGTTTTGTTTTGTTTTTACACGTTTTTACATTTTACATCAGTTAGTGTCAGTTAGTACATTTGAGAGTTACAGCTCTATACAGTGGTGGTGCACATTTGCGTTTTCCAGTGTTTCTTCATATATGATTCCAACTGCAAATCCATCTGGGGCTTTTTAGTTACATTATGGTTAGTATGGAGCCATGCTCTTGCAATGTGCAAAGAATGCTGTTTGGCATTGTCTTACTGAAATAAACAAGTCTTTGCCGGAAAGCAGCATCATGAATTGATGACTGCACATGCAGCGATTTCCATCAATGAATCAAGTCAGCTCTCTGTTGTCACACAGTGCTGCCTTAGGGCTTAAACAACGCCTCCATTCAATAACGCCTTTCAGCCTTATCCCTTGTGTAGTGATTTCTCTGCAATACTTTTATGATATTATGCATATACAGATGATGAACTCTCCAAATTATTTGCAATTTTAGAGTTCAAGCTGAACTATTCACCCACAGAGTCAGGCGAACCTCTCCCCATCTTTACTTCTGAAAGATCTCTGGGATCCTCTTTCTATAACTAATCATCTTATTAATTAACCAGATAAGTTGAACTCAGTTTTAACACCAGTGTGTTGTCTTTGTGCTCATTTCTTTTAAATGTGGCTTTAAATGATTGAATGCAAATCATTCATTTCTATTTTTCTTGCATTTAACACAGGTTCCCAACGTCTTTGGAAACCTGGATGTACATGCATCAATATAAGATAGTCACCATTGTATCAAAAGAAAAATCTTAAAAAGAAAAATTGTTTCGTTTCAAAAGTTAATGACCCAAATCCATTTGCACAAAAGCTTATTTACATACCACAATGACAGTAATTTTATGATCAATACTTGTAAATATCCATTCAGTCCTAAAAGTGCAAACCCAATTAAGCAAATCATGTGAAACCTAAAGCCTTCATTATTTCTGCTTTCAGAAGACACACCCACCTGTATGGAGTGCTTCAGTACTACCTGTCGAAACAACCTTCTGCCAAGACTAACAGCCACACAGGAAGACTCCCAGCTGCTCACCACTGGATATTTCAGCACCTTCCCTCCAAAGCCTCAGGGTATGTCAGGACAGCTTCAGCCATCTGCAGATGTAGTGCTGCAAAAAAAATAATAATAATAATAATAATAAATAAGTTTACAGAATATTTTAAATACTTTTTTTTTGCCTAGTTCCTTTTCAGTATGCAAAGCTGTGAAGATAATATTTATTTTTCAGGAAAATGTAGTCATGGAGGTATTCTGGACAGCAGCCGCTACATGGGGGCCAAAGGTGGCATCAACAAGGATAGTACCTCACCTCTCTTCTCCCCTCACCATTACCTCCATGTCAAAGCAGCCACTTTGGCTACTGAGGCCACCCTGACTGTGCTGAGAGACCTCAGGGACACTGTGGGCCACAGAAACTTTCTCAAGTAAGTTTCAACCACTGTTACAACTGCCTGAAGAGTGGGTGTACTGCTTCTCAAATGTCATGTTACAAGATGATTGTGCTGTATGTCTTTAGTTCCTTCTGAACTTCCTTTGACAGGCTCCTCAGTGTGAAGCAGGTCCCTGCATTGGTTTTTGTCATGGACACCACAGGCAGCATGTTTGAGGAGATCGACGCTGCTCGTCTTCGGGCTCTCTCCATCATACAGAGCCGGGCCAACAGCCCGGAGCAGCCTGGCACTTTTCTGCTTGTTCCCTTCCACGATCCAGGTGACAGTTGGCCATTAGCAGTACGTGTAGAGCTGAACAACAGATCAGCCTGAAGAGTTTTTCCCCCATTGTTGTGTGATTTTGTACACATACCACATACTTTTGATCTTGGGTTGGTTTTTTTTTTTTCTTTTTTGTGGGTAGTGTGGGTGCAGTTCTTATTAAATTTGTTCCATACATACTGTATGTGCTAAACAATGGCAAGCTTCCAACTTTGTGCCAACATGGGAAATAGTGTTTCCCTTTCAACACTCCTATGCACGAACTGTATAAGCCTCCATATATACCTCTATGAACTCTATTAAATAAATGAAATGTAGCATGCTGAGTTATAGAGAGAGCTTCTTAACAGTTTAAAGACCAGAGACAATCTTATGTAACTCTCAGTAAAAAAAACAAACAAACAAACAAAAAAAGCAAATAAGTGTATTTCTGATGAAGTATTCCTTTAAATAGATGGCAAGGGCCTCTAAAAATTTACTGCAATGTGCAGGGGTCGGACCAGTGTATGAGACTGATGATCCAGACCAGTTCATGCAGCACATGGAGGAGCTGATGGCCTTGGGAGGAGGAGACGAACCAGAGATGTGCCTTTCTGCCATTCAGGTACATTTAGACGCTGAACACTCATGGGGGGGGAATAAATCATGCAGGGTGTGTGATCACATGTACAATTTCTATAGTTGCACATGTAGCAGCTAACTTGCTCTCTTGTTGTTATTAGTTGGCACTCACTCACAGTCCACCACTGTCAGAGATCTTCGTGTTCACTGATGCTTCCCCTAAAGATACCCACTTGTTCGATGCGGTAAAGGCCCTCTGCCTTGAGAAACAGAGCAAGGTATGTTCCCGTTTGAAGAGAATTCTTCTTCTTCGCTCACACAGCTGTGTTATCTTCAGCACGAATCAGAGTGTCTTTAAGATAATCAGCAAAGAGAAAGAGCAATCCAGAGCTGCTGTTTGGGGATACCTTCTCAGATTTTCAGATAGAGGCCCTACATTTGAAATGAATCCAAAAAGGCTTCACCTGATGGCCCTAAAAATGTAGACATTTGATGAGAGTGCACATACTGATTGTGTATTTCTTCAAAGAAGTGGTAAGGCACTACGTGAATTACATTTTCAGATGGATTTTAAAGGAAATCTGAATTTCCTGGAGAAATTTTAACGTGATTGCTGAAAGCTGTTGGACATTGCCTGGCTGATGAGGTCGGTGTCCAGCAGTTCACAGGAGTTCACAGGAGTGTGAAAGTTTAATGGCATTGTAGTTTTTGTGACTGGCCACACGGTGGTGCTACTGCCAGTTTTTGACTACAGGGAGCATGTCACCATGGGCCAGCTGTCTGAAGAATTTCAATTCAGGTATTGTAGGGCACATTTGCAGTTTTTGAAATGTTAGTGATTTATGCAGTTCTCATTAAAAAGAAAATAACTCATCCAGCAATGATAATAATAAAGAGCAAAGATAACATGCAATGACATTAATGAATGCACACCTCTTGTTTGCCTTCTCTTATACACTGTGCACTTATTTTGGAGAGAAACTATGGGGACTGCAAACAAGCAAATATTATTTGCATACTTTCAGCTCAACTGTCAGTCAAGCTCTGGTCTGATTTTCCCACAGGTGACTTTTCTCCTTACTGAAGACCCCAACTACACCAAAGAGAGCAGAGGCAGGTTAATGAGGAAGAGAAGGAGTAAGGAACCTTTATCCCCTGATCGTTTCGCTCTCTACTCTTCACTGTCCTCCCTGTCAGGAGGACTAACAATATTCACCACCAACTCTGACATCCACAGGGTCTCTGCCATAGTGGAGGACAGCACAGCAGCTGACAAGGTACAACCACAGGATCCTTTAAAGGAGATTTTTATACATTCAGTCCAACCAAATCAGAAAGGTTATTAAATCAAGTGAGGCAGTGATATCAGCTCACAGTAGTTGTCTTGTGACCCATTCTTTTTTAACCAGATCTACTCGTATCCATATTAGGAATAATAAACAATTCTTATCTTTTCAGAGAGGCCAAACATGAATTTTTTTCTATATCAATTTATTGGTCATGTGAAGTACGATGTACAATTTACTTGTAAATATTTCTAAAAAGGACCAATTTCTCAAAATAATTGGTTAATAGCACGAATACCATTTCACTTTCTTCATGTCAATCAACTTATCTAAATCTTTGTTTTTCTAGGGTTTGTGGGATGTCAGGGAGCTGCACCTTTTCAATTCAATTCACTTCAATTCAATTTTATTTATATAGCACCAAATCATGACAACAGTCGCCTCAAGGCGCTTTATATTTTAGGGTAAAATAGTTTTAAGCCTAATCTTAAAAGTAGAGAGGGTGTCTCTCTCCCGAATCCAAACTGGGAGCTGGTTCCATAGGAGAGGGGCCTGAAAGCTGAAGGCTCTGAGAGCGAAGTGCTCTATTGGGATAGTATGGTACTATGAGGTCTTTAAGATATGATGGGGCCTGATTTTTCAAGACTTTGTATGTGAGGAGAAGGATTTTAAATTCAATTCTGGATTTAACAGGGACCCAATGAAGAGAAGCTAATATGGGAGAAATATGGTCTCTCTTTCTCTTTCATAATTTGTTATTTTCAGTATGTTAGTTTTGAAGAAAACTTGTGTATTGCCAGTGGCTATATAGCAATAAAATTAACCAACCATATTCATAATCACCAAAGGGTGAATCTCCAATGATTGTGTTGAAAAGTCAAAGCCTGTCCTATCATTCCAACCATCAGGTCAAAAGATTCCCTTTCACACAGCAAAAAGAGCCCGTTGATTCTCCCTTGAAGATGGACTTTTTGCTTTTATGACCACATATACCACTTTAGTTTTTTTCCATGTAAATCTGATGAATATGGGCTTCTCATCATTAGGCTCACTTGCAGCTCATTGAGCAAATAAGACCCATCGCACGTGAATGGCTGAAACCGGTACATCTTGGCCCTGGCCTGCAGTCTGTGGTTTAAAGACGTGTAGCTGCAAGGACACAAGACACCATTTCTTGATGAAACACTGAAAAGCTTCTGTATTTTTTGTGTGTGTGTCACAAAGCTAACCCGAGGAAATAAAGCTGGTTAAAATTTCAGTTTTCAGTCCTTCAACTTTTCTTTCATTTATTCTTCCAGGAATAGAGGGGAGAAGAAAGCAGAGGACATGCAGGAGCAGCCACGTCGTGTCTCTGCAAAAAGAGCATTCAGCAGGGAGTACAGAGTTGCCTTCTATTTTATTTCCTTAGATATGAGCCTGAATAAGGTCAGAGAATAACCTTTGAAGTAGTGCACTATAAACCACACAAGGGCTGACTGAGAGACAGAGAGAGTGTGTGTGAGTGTGCTGTGACATTTCCTCCAATCCTCTAATTTGAAGGCGATCCACTTTAAAGATATTGGAGGTAGAAGGACTCTGTGTGTTCCAGTGTTTTAGAAGAGTTTATCATCTGTTGACCTTCTCGGGCACAAAAGTCACAAACAAAAAAGAGAAAAGGAAGAGAAAAAAAGTCACTGCATTAATTTGTGTTCAGTAAAGATATTGGTCTGTATCATGTAGCAGCCTGTGATCAAAGCCAGCAAAGTAAACCACTTGGAATCTTGCACACGAAGTACTACTTCAACTTTGACCTGATAAGATATATTAGTCACTGTTTGGTTCTTGTTTTCTCACCATCAGGAGGAATAAGTGGTTTGTAAGGTAGTGAAGTTCATTTTCATACAGTTATAAGTGGATTAACATATCAAGGGTTGGATGGACATGAATCACCAATACAAAAGATGAGCTTTCAAAACCATCATTTTCTTGTTAAAGATAAAGATAAAGGTATGAGGCTGTGTCCTTAAGCAACTTAAGGAAAGAAGTTAACTACAGCTATCAAGGTGACTTCCTGCTACAAAACAACCTGTCACAGGCTTAGATTACATTGTCCCTTGCACTTGCTTCACCCCATGAAAGTCCCATCTCTTCCAATTCTACCATCACTGCCCTCCATCAGGTGGTCTTAGGTCTGCTGATTTCCAGGGGTCCGGATTCAATTCATCGATTGCCTTAAATATACATCTAGGATTGTTTTGGTAAAGAAATAAGCTCTGAAAATATTGCATCCTGGTATTCATGACCATGCAGTTATATTGTAATAAAGGCTCTTTCATGGTATTGTAATCTTTCTTGTTTCATCTATCCAAGGTCCATTGGAGTCAGGTGATCTTAAGAGGTGCAATGATCTTCATTAGTCACTGGTGTGGGAATGTTCAGATAAATGTGGTCTGGAATTTTTAGATACTTTGCTCATTAAATACACAAGTGCATGTAGAGCAGAGTATGACTGTTAATAGAAAGTAATTTCCACCTAAAAACTAAATCCACATTAGATAAAAAAAACAAAAAACAAAGTGTGACCCTGGTTATATGTGGCTCCACACATATACTAATTAAATGACAAGAGGCAACAATGCTTAAAAAATCAGTAGCATGGCCACTAGTGGAGTCATCAACATGGATAATAAAATTAGCCCAAAGTACAACTGTCATAATCTGTTAAAATCCATTAAAAACTGCCATCTGGAACTTTAAAGGAAGAATATACATTGCTTTGAAGGGTGCCATTTTAAGTGTGTTAGTGCTGGGAGTGAAGTTGATGCAGTCATGTGAATCTTTAATAGATTACAAATATTTATTTCTGGCTCATGCATATTTTAGTTGACAAATCGATGTGTTATTATTACAGGAATATCAAAACTATGTGAAACACTGCTGAGAAGAGATGTCTTTATACACCTGTGAGTGGCGCTAGTGAGTGAGATGGAGTGTTAGTGGCAGAGAAGAAAAGAAGAGTTCTGTTCAGTGACCAGTGCTGTGTCCAGGTGTGCTGCAGGGATGATTTGTCACATCTATTGGCGGTGGAGATGGCATGAAGAATGTTTGGAGCAAGGGCACGGGTACTCTCTGGACAGGGGTGAATGCCATCTGTGCTGAAAAATGGTGGACGCTCCCAGAAAAGGTTAAAGTTATCAATTAAAACTAAGTTGTGTGAGGGGCATTCTGACTGGAGCTATGTGCGGGGACTGAGAAATGTGCGAAAACGCCCTATGCCTCGATGGAGAGACGGGACGGCCCAGAAATAAGAAATGATTTAATTTCTTTAAGTAATTTAAAAACTGCTAAAATCACACCTTGGTACCTTGGTACTTGGTACAGATTGTTTGTGTATGATGTCTTTGGGGTCTTATGGGATCTGTTGAACAAGGTCCAAAAGATCCTTGGTGTGCATTGATGTAGTTTTTTGATTAAATCTTTCTCACTTTAGGTAGTAGAAAGGCAGCAGTCAGTAGGAGAGACCGACTTGTACCCAGCTGGAGATGTTTGAGGTACGTGGTGGCTGGTTATTGAAGGAAAGCCAACGAAAATTAAGATGGAAAACTGGTCAGCTGGAGGGCCTCAGGTGTACAAGGATAACAGACAAGTTTCCTGCCATTCTTACCCTTATGGGACCTAACAGGAAACTTGGGCTTAACTCTCTTATTGTGCGGTATGAGCTTTGCGTTCACTTTACAGTGAACCCTGCTGGCTCTGTTATGGGATGCTGGTTGGAAGTTATGTTTTAACACTTTTAGTGGAGCCAGGCCAGCAGTTTCATCCTGCTTCCAGTCTTTCTGGAATCTAGGCTGAGCTGGTCCAGTTTCCTTTAATCAGACTCAAGGTAAGAGGGAAACAAGGTAGCTTCCTAAAAACCTTTAAAATCATTTTAAACTCATATGAAGCTGACAGCTCTCACTGGAAAATTTTCCCCTCTCCAGTTTTCTAATCATGACTCAGGGGGCTGTGGTCCCTGTCAGTGCTAAGAACCAGTGATTTGGCAACTTGACACCCTCCAAAAGGATTTTTTTTCCTCTCCATTTCTGTTTCTTTGTTGTGAAAATGGCACTGCCTTTGTTTGTGTTTCTGACCTCAGACCAGCCCATTAAAGCTATCTGCTCCGTCCAGGTTCCCTGCCTCTAGCTTTGTCTCTTCTTGCCATTATTAGTTCTTTCTGTGACAGTGTGGCATTGCTCCAATCTTTTGAGCAGGCCAACTTGCTGTTTCCAAACATATCTACTTCTGACTCATGCTTAATCGACATTTTGAGGTTTGTTTATTGCTTTTTCCAGAACAGAAATTCATTTGCT
The DNA here is from genome assembly GCA_015106735.1 of Paratilapia polleni. Taxonomy (NCBI): domain Eukaryota; kingdom Metazoa; phylum Chordata; class Actinopteri; order Cichliformes; family Cichlidae; genus Paratilapia; species Paratilapia polleni. The sequence goes on from VUQI01030569.1 coordinate 13,871, forward strand.
TCCATCCATTCCTTCCAGAGGCAAAGAAGAAGATGACAGATGTCGCCATGTTGGTTCTGGTTCTTTCTGATCAGCCAACAGCAACACCCATCCATCAAAGCATGTTTGCTGCTGTTGAGTTTAGCACACAAACACACAATGAGCATACTGTATGCACACAAGTTTTCACATTGAATATGTGTAATCGCAAGAGCACATAGAGTATTTAAGTACATAGTGGCGCAAAGAATATGAGTATATATACACACACACACACACACACACACACACACAGAAACACAACCATGGGGAGTAAATGGGCTGTAGTTGCCATAGTAACAGCTGAGTCCCACAACATCCATTCCAGAGAGCCTTCAGAGAAAAAAACAAGTGTTTGTCTCATTTTTTTTCAGATGTGCATGTGTGTGTTTCAATATAAAGAGCCCCCCCCACACACACACACACCCAGTGTGTACTATGTGTGCATGTTGGTGTGTGTGCGTTTGTGTGAATGTGATTGTGCAGTGGATCCCCCTCTGTGATCACAAAGAGCAGCTCTCATCCCTGAGAATCCCATTTCACGGCTAGGCTTAGCGATGCTCGTGTGTTATGGTGTGTGTGTGTGCGTACGTGGTGGGGGCAGAGAGCGGGAGTTTGGGTTCGCGGGGGATTACTGGCCCACTGCTCATACAGGTTGGGATTATTTCAAATAAGATGCGAAATACCTTCAACACACCACCAATTTGAAGATAGGAGGGTGAAGCCTGTTATGTATCCAAACTCACTTTTTTCTGTTAAGGACAGATTTACTCCTTGAATGAGTCCCACAACTACACTGTCTTACAAAAGAACCCTTGTGAGCATTTTCTAAGATGATGTCTGCAAATTACCTGCAGAGCAATATTGCTTGTTAGTGCCTTCCAAATCATCATAAATAATCTTTACAAAAAATAAAATAAAATAAATAAAAATAAGGACTCCTATTCTAGTTCTGTAGTTCAAGTTTAGCTAAGTTTGGTTTGTAAATTTAAGTTCAGGCTTGGAATGAGATCCATACTGTGGTCTGCATGGCCAAATAACATGATTTATGAGTCTAACCATCCATCCCAGTTTTCAACAACCTGCAAAATAAGCAGTGTATTTATGCTAGAAACTCATTACAGCCCTTGAATACCTCCCTAAAATTCATCCTTTTTTGTCAGGCCTTTAGTCTCTTTTTTTTTTCTTCCAAAAAGTAGACTAACGGCTTGGCATTATTTTGTTCATTGCACTCATATGGTGACAAAATATGAGCACTTTGTTATTCAGCAGGAAATGTTCCCTGGTAGATGACAGGAAATGGGGATGCTACCATTTTACTGAGTACCCATGTTTGTTTCAACAAAAGAACTATCATTCCTGTGCTATTGGTGTCTTATATGATTAAAACAAATAATCCTGGCTGATGGCATTCACTTGTCCAGTGTGTAGTCCAGTGTTAATGTCGGTGGTTGTGGTTGGTGGCGCTCTCACTTGGTGTGGACTGTGGTAAGGTATCACTTCCTGTTCCTGTTGCATCGCACAGTGGTGCTTGTTGTGTAGCTTAACTTGTGTTGCTTGATTAACTAACTACTAACTTTCACATAGTGACTTATTTTCATAGTGTAACCTACACGTGCTTTATTAATAGCACACTTCTGGTGAATCACCTGCAAATTTATATTCATACCATTCACTCATTGTGTCTTTAGGGATCCGCTAGCTTAGCGTAGCTTTTAGCTTAGCTCGTAGCCGAATCACTGTCAGCATGGCTTCTCCTGTCTCACCTCTTTCCTGCTCTGTGTGTCAAATGTTTAGCTATTCCTCGGCCTCCTTTA